>JAQIVE010000041.1:0-65898 GCA_034698285.1 Sminthurinus bimaculatus
CTTTAACCGTAAAAAAAGGCAGAGGAAGTGGTTGCTGTAGAACAAGATTTCAGATTCCCCACTTTACTTTTAGACCTTCGTTTCCATGAAAAGCACATGCCAAAGAGACAAAGAGAGAAAGAGAGAGAGCGCGCGAGGGAGAAAGAGCAATTGAGAAGGTAGGTATAGAGAGGGCGAGAGAAAAATAGTGAAAAAGAAGTGGAGATTGCGCTAAATCCATCTACCCACTGAGTCTTCTTTAACTTCCGTGCAAGCTCTCCATCACGTCTTCACCTTCTATTCACAGATTGCTGTAACCGTTGCCTTTTGTTTTCTGCATCGTGTTATGTACACCATTTATGCCTGGAGAAAAATAGCTGTGTGTTTTTATTTTTGCGCGGGAGCAGCATTCATCCTCAATTCCACCACAGAAAAAACGAACCCGAACCCGAACCGAAACCCCAATAACAAGAATAAAAACGAGTCGATGAGCGATGAAGAATGAAGCGGTTGATCGTTTTGAAAGGGAAAGGTTCGTTACATTTTTTATTGAGGCGGGAGCAAAAAATAACTAACAGAATCCAAGTCCTTTGCAACGCATCGTATCGCATCGCAACCAAACATACATCTATACAAGAACAAGTGAGAGGGAAAGTTTTGTCGTATCGTTTCAATACACACCAAAATATATTGTACACTATAATCCAAAGAAGAATAGGGAAAATACATAATAATATCTATAGAAAATGGAGAGACAGAGAAGAAGAGGGAGAGTAATAGGAGAAGTAAGAAAGGGGGGCATAGACATAGACAGAGTGATGGATACGGACAGTTGTTGTCAAGGCGAAGCTGGAGCGAGCTGAATAGATATCTCGCTTTCCTGGTTGGGTGGAAAATAAGATTTTCTCCCTGTTTCTCTCTTTCATACCTCATAGAGATGGATGTACGAATACGGATAGTAGTAAGAGAAAGAGAGAGAGAGAGAGAGAGTACGGGTTACTAGCTAACTCTTGGATATGATGGTGGGAGGATGAGGAACGAGTCGGCGAACCAACCTCGCGGATACAGTCAACTGCAGGAGAGTAAAGGGAGAAGCAGAAGCAGAAAGAGAGAGTGAAAGAGCCGAATCTGAAAATATGAGGATTTGATACAGGGCGAGCGTAAAGTAAAACACAGAGAGAGAACAAAAACGAGCGAGCAAGAGAGAGAGAGAGATAGAGTGGAGAAATGGAGGAAAGGCTGATAGTATGCTTGTAGGGGAAAGGGGAGTCTTGTTTCTCTTAATCGCTTTCAATTTGTTAGCTCTTGTCTGCACTAAATCAATACTTTGCCTTTGCTCTCGCTCTCATTCCCATTCTCCCGTTCTCTACCTTTCCCTTTTATTTTCAGTATTTCAGCTTCAGCTTCAACCTCACCACAGTCTACAGTTACATAGAGACACGGCACGTTTGTAACCACTCACTGTTGGCTACATATATGGCAATCATCTATTTCCCTCTTGCCTTCTATCTTTCTCTTTCGCTCCCTCTCCACGGATACTGTAAGAACGAGAAAGAGAGAGCGAAAGTCTGGTTTCAGCTCGTTTCAGCTATGCTTAATATACAGTTTTACATAGAATGTTGCTCTCGTTTCATATATCCTCACTATGTGGATGTGAGAAGGAAGCACTTTAGCTCGTCAAATTCTGGCCATGTTACACTTCAAGTCGAAAATGCGAGCGCTAACCTTTAGTCCTTCTTCCTCGTCCTTCTGCTTCCACAGAGTTTCTCTCGACATCTTTACCTATAAAATAATAGGTATAAAGGGGAAAGTCAGACTTGGAAAAGACACAGATATATAGACGATCATCAAGAGGGAAGACGCAACTTTCGCTGGTTCTTCTTATTCTTCCTCGTCTTCTCTTTTGGTTCCCCTCGTCATCTCCTCTTCGTTCTCGTTCTCGTTCTTCAACTTTGGAAGGTCGTGCTATTACTCATATTACGCTCTGCACGTCGTACATTCTCCTTTTAGGTGGAGTCAAACCATACCATGCCATGCCAAGTTAAACCAAACCAAGGCAAACCAACTCCTTGGAAGCCGTGTGTGAGTGAGCCACTTCATTTCCAAGAATGCATAATACTTCCTCGGATAGTAGTTAAAGCCTTGCTCATGAACTATGAATTCTCCATCTTCTTTCTCTTTTGCTTCCTTTCGGTAGACATGAGAGTAAAGATGAGTTGACTCGAGTCAGCTCAACACAACCCACTGTCATTCTTTTCCCCTTTTGATTCTGCCTCTTGAAGGCGCTACTATAAACTAGTTAACAATTTTCCGAGTTCAATCCCACATTCAGCTCAACTTGGAGTTTTGATGTTGTATGTAGGAAAGATCGACCACATGCTCGCTTGTCTCTTTCCCCGGATGATTCTCACTTCAAAATTTCATTCCCAACTTCAAACGACTTCTCAATTTCATTCTCATTTTAGTTTTAGCTGTTTCTTCTCAGAAAATTGAAATCCTCTATTTTTTGCCAAGTTGTAGATTGGAAACGCGTTGCTAATTTGCTTAATGATTGTACCCATGTAATTGTATTCTCGCTGTTTAAACTTTGATTTCTGATTGGTGACTTTTAATTTTAGGTTCCAATAACATTAGCATTAACTTGTATGGTAATTAAACTAAATGAGCTAACCGCTTAACATTAAAATTTTTAAACAAATAGTTTACATTCAAGAAAAATGTGGTCAAGAATGAAGCGGAAGAAAGCGCATCATTAATGGGTCATAACATGAGACAAATCTGGTGGAAATATATAAAGACTACTTGTAAGTTAGTATATATATATAAGCACCCTTCAAATTCGATTAGCTCACTCATCGAAGCAATATGTGAGAGATCAAGGATTTAAATAGAAAAGGAACGAAGAGAGTGGGTAAGCGTGTTTACTCAAATTTTGAAAGATTTCTCTCTGGCGACTCTTCACTTCTTCGCTCTCTTTTCCCCTTTCTCTCTCTTTCTCTGCCGCTATATGCTCCTAATATATGTATAATGTATATGTATATAAGATGAGAGCTGAGAGAGTACACAACTAATTTATCACTTAGGCCGGGAATCCTTGTATAACCGTGAAAACTTTTTGCCGCTCTACGAACCAAATACTACTGACTCTCTGTTAAAAAGTCAGACTCGAGTCAAGTCAAGTCAGCGTTGAGTCAGCTCCAGTCTCTCTATATACTTAGTTTTGGTGTTGAACGAAGTCTGGACAAGAATTTTAGGCAAACTGGAACTCTTACTTTTTGCTTGCTCTTCACTTTCACTTTCATTTTCGCCTCCACTTTTCTTTCTCACAGCTATTGTACATGTACATGTATGTATTCTTATTCTCATCCTCTTTGCTGTGCCCTTTATCCTCCTCCGCTTCATGTTCTTGTTCATCTTGGTCGAGTTTATAACAGGCAATCTGACGGAACAAGAGAGAAACTTTCTTTGAGTAATTACTTTCACCGCATACAGCCGCCCGAGTTCTCCGCCGCCAGTTTACGATGAGCCAGCCTCCGTTTCTTTAGTTTAGTTTGGTTCCTATTATCTCAGCACCATACATGCAGCCAAGTATCAACTGACAACAGGCGACCTCATTCTCTTTCTACAACTAGTGACTTTTCCCTTCTTTGCCAGTACCACGATTACGATCAAAGTTATTTCCCACGTATAAACACGTATATGTACACAGACATAAATGAACAAACAAAATATTGTAACGTATATCTATACACGACAGTACAACATTCCCTTTGTCTATAAGTATAGTATTATGAATATTTGCTCAAACAAAGTGAAGATGGTCCCAAAAGTCTCCATTATTAGTAACATTTGTCTTTCATCCTGTGTTCTATCCCATATCATCCAAATTCAAAGTCAAATCTAGCTCCACGACCAAGTTTAAGTCCAACTTCAACCCTGTTCATAAATCATGGTCATCCCTTTAATAATTCATCAAGGGGATGAGCAATGAGCATGCAGATGGAACAGAATAATGTGAATGGAAGCTGTTTAAATGCTTGTGCATTTCCTTTAATTATCCCTATTCTGCCTTTGGCACGATCATCCTTGTCATCTCGTCATTTGCTCCTCAACTTGTCACAATGTCATGTACAAAATTTGTGCAACATCAAACTTGAACCTTCATTTGAAACTTGACACTTTGCAAGCAACTTTAGAACCGCAAGTTTTTTTGGAACTTTTCTTACTAAATCAATGCATTTTCTATTGTATTGTTGCAGTATAGGTCCTCAATTCACTATCTTTAACGTACTAACTGACGTCATGCACCAAACTTAATTGATTAAAAATATAATTCTGCAAAATTAAAATACAAATACAATGCAGAATATACTCACACTTGCCGACGAAGTTTCTCTTCTATTCGGAGTGCAATGAAAAAACAATTAAGCCCTCTGAAAAGCAAACACGCAGTTCATTGGCACCAAATCCTGCAGTCATTATCATAGTCACAGTTCAGGCTGTCATTTAGCGGGTGGCTTTAAGTGTAATGTGCAATTGTAATTAGACGACGATATAAGCAAATAAATTAAACATTTTATTATTGTCATGAACTGCTGACCGACTCACAACGAATCAAACACGTATTTTATTCAATTGGCGTGAGACCTTTAATCGCAATAATTACTACACTTACGTTACAATTTACAATACAACATGGCAATCGGTTGCAATATGCATGTACATTGTACATAGAATCGAAAACTTAGTTAAGTCATTTGTTGACAAGTGACAGCGAGGACAAATCACGGCATTCAGTTCAGTTTTAGTTTTATGCTCGGTATATCACTGTACAAAACAATGATGCTAATCAAATTATTATTATCAGGATATTATATTCACAATTGAATGTCAGCCATTGGTTATGGTATTAAATTAAAAAACGTAAATTGTCCTCATTCGCGGAATACGGTTTACGATTCATTTGCCAACTATTATTAGTATAGCTTTTAAAGAGAAATCAAACGGTTTACCACGAGCTCAAGGCAATGCAGCACAACGCATTTATTAACCCGCACGATGTTTGTAAACCTTTGTATTAAATATTTATGTACAATGTACATCAACGTTGGGGAGCACATTGAGCCCATTTAGCATTATTAAACGGCTATTGACTTGCGTCGTTATAATTTAAATGCTCAATATAGCCATACGATATGTTATAGTATATTGTATTGTATTTAATTTGAATAGACAAGGCCAACTACAAAAAATCCGCCGCCCCATTTAAAGTCAATCAAAACAATTGAAGCGACTCACGAAATGACTATTCGAATTGGTATTACACGCAAGTCGCGAGAAATATTTAGCGGCAAGAAGCAGTATAGACAATAAACATTTTTACTTTTTCAAACCATTTTTTACATTTTTGAAACAAAAATACTTGAAACAGCAATAATAATTGAAATCAACCAAAAATATTGCGGATGCCTGCACTTGGTTGTTGCTACAAATAATAAATAATGATGAATTATAAAAGCTAGCTCTAAAGTCCAAATTTCAAAGTGGGCAACATTTTATGGATGTGGGAGAAACCTTGGTTGAAAATGTAAAGAGAGTAACTTAACGAGTGTACACGAACAAAGTACGTAGAAACAGACGAAAAGGTGAGCATAGATAAGTGTGTATTAAAAGAAGGGGTGCGTTTTTTACATGCATTTATACTTGCCTAATTGAATTATACAAGGCTTGCTTCGTTGTGGAGCGGCAAAGGTGAGGAATACTTGAGACGGACAAACACGAGAGAAAAGGTTCATTAGACAATATTAAGGATGTTCCTCTCCTCGCGTCTCAGCTCAACTTGGCTGTTTTTAGATCTCGAGAGACTGATAAAGCATTCACTCCGCTCCTACTCTAAATTCTAAGCTTAAATGGACGAAACATCGCGAGAATAAAATGAAGAGTCGGGAGAATTCATTACCCTATGTTGTATGTATTTTATTGTATTCGTATTACACATATACATAAATACATTGTGTATGGAATATGCACATTACACATGCACAGAGAATAATGGGGAAATAATAAAGGATTTTATAATCTCACATGAACCTGTTATTTTGCCAAGATATCTATCTCTCCTTCAATTCCTGTGTAAGTATACACATAATATAAACTTTAGACAGATCCACCCAGACGAAGACAAAGCAAACCAAAGACCAAAGCAAGGCAAGGACAAAGAAAAAATCATATTAAAGCAAGAAAAGTGTTATTGATGCTGCAAATGAGGGAGGAAAAGCACAAAAAATGTACAAAATGAGGGGAAAAAACATTAAGAGGCAATCTTAAAGACGGAGAAAAATCGACCAAAAACACACCATCAATATTGAAAGGAGAGAAGAGGGCGAGAGCTAAACGCTTAAAAATTTAGAATGAGAATCCACAGCTCATCAAGATCGAGCGCCTCTTCTCTCCTCCTCCGTCTCATTGCTCTTTTTCATGTTGAAACGATTTGAAATTTGAAAGCCTCTAAAGTCTCATGTGTAATAAAATCCTGGATTGGGCTGCAAGTCGAGCTGAACGTAAAAGTTTCTATTAAAAATATATTCATAGTATATACTGTAGGTGAAAAAAGTACTTCTATTAGATACATACATATCCGCGGTAGTAGTGAATAAAAAAAGGAAACATACAAACAGTCAGAGAGTCAGTCAGAGAGATTTCAACTGAGCTGAACTGGAACCTGAAGCTGAAGTAAAGAGAGTAGAGAGCAGAGTAAAAGTAACGTAAAAGTTACAAGTTAAATTTACAGGTCGAGTTCCCGGGGGGCAACTTTTCCAGCGTTTATTTTTTATCAAGTGGAAGAATGAGAGCAGGAGAGCACCAAGCTTTTAATGTTGTTTTGATAGGGGCATGTGTTGTTTTCCAAGAGAAATCACGGCATGTTAATGAGTTTGCCTATAGGCCTTCAGCTCTATGTATTTTGTACGTATATTGTACAATAGAAGCGGAGATGGAGATGAATGTGCATGTGGACTTGAAACCGATGTGGAAATCAGGAGCAAAGGATCATCGAATATACAGTATACATACATAAGTAGAGAAATGTATACATAAGGATGTGTACAGTACACAACATAGATACAGTTAAAGATGAGTTGGTTGAAGCGGGAGTAGAGATTGGAGAAAGAGAGAGTCTATTTAAATTTAAATGGCTAAGAGGGCAGGATGCTCAATGAACATTCAAATGAATCAAGACGTATACGGCTGCATTCACTGTAAGTAGTAAATATGCATGAGATCCACTCTTCTTCTTCTGCTTCCTACTCCTCCACGTTCGTAAACAGTAAAGTTACTCCTAAAGTCAACCAGCTAGTTGGAATCGCGGGAAGCGAGAGCGGAAGAAGAAGACGGAGTAGAGGAAGTAGGCAGAGAATGTACAATAAACTGGAGAAAGAAAAAGCTCCCAGAAAAGTGGAGGAAAGGCAGTTCTATAAAACATGCAGTCATTGCACGTTAGACTCGGCGAGAGAGTCTCTCGACGCCCAACCAATTATTATGCACCGCACAATCAAACCCTAGTAAATGTGTATAGACACACAGTTTTCCCATATGCTTGATTCTATATTCCATGTATGTATGTATATATGGAGCCATAAACCATTTTCTCACCACCTCATCCTCATTCTCGTTCCCATCTTTTCATCCTCATTCTCAATCTGCAACTAATGAGTGGAACGCTCAGATATGAATATACATACAAGAATGAAAATTTCCTGTTAATCTTTTATTATTTTAAACTCTTAAACCCAAAATATTTTTTGAATGAAGATAGCTAAAATACATTGCCTAAAACCTTCTGAGAATGTACACATTAAAATTGAGCTGCAACATTTTTATTTTTTGGCAGAAGCGGAAGTTAAAATTCCGTATAATTCCAAATCTTCCTAATAAAATTGCAAACTATCAGCATTGTAAAAGCTCAAGAATATTTAAATACGAGGAGACTAAAAACCAAGTTTTCAAAATATGAATGTGTAAGAAACTGGTTGAAATAGACATAATAGAGAGAGTTGCTTGTTTGCCACATCCTCTTTCAAATAAGTTTTGTGGGCTCCATCAAAATCAGAATCAAGATCAGAGTCGTAGCTGGAGTTCAAGTTGGAGCTGTAGTTAGAGTCGTACACATAGTCAGAATCAAAGTAGGAAAGATGGAAGCGCAGTGCAATATGTAACATAGAATAAATGTTTATAATATGTATGTATATCTATAGACGGGAAAGGCGGAGATGGAGACAGGGAGAGAGACAGAGACACACATAGACATAGACGGAGGCTGAGTCAGAGACAAAGACGGAGAAGAAATGGAGGGCGGCCTGACACTCTCAATTAATCAAAGTAATTAACACGGTGCTTGCAACTTAACGTGTCATGGAGTTAAAAGTGCGCGTCAGTTGTAGCCACAACTCTTGCCGTCATAATTCATAGATACTTCTCCTTTTCTTCATCCTCTCTCTCTCTCCTCGTCCCGGCCGCCTATAACCTTACACACTAGCCTTAGCGTTATAAATCATGGCCAGTCTTAATCCAATAATGCACTTTTAACAATACAACAGTAGAAAAGAAAACGCTCCAGGAATGATTTAGATGCTCCGAGAAATTCCCAGAGACTTCTTCTCCAGTCAACTTCTCCGCCTTCTTCTACTTCTTCTTCCTTCATCGTCTTCTCCTTTCTATACAAAAGTACATATTATGATTATTATTATTATTATTACTTTGTTGGGACTCGTGCTTAAGGCATCTCCATTTGTTCGTCTATTGTATGTAGTATGTATACATATTATTATTATTACTGCATATTTATTATATATTTGGGATTCACCCTGTTCCTTGGTTAAGTAAGTATAAATTTCCAATTTAAATGGCTTCGCCTTCCCGGAACAGTTTTGCCTCGCTGAAAATGGAACTGAAAACCGGAGGAAATGTGTGCTGCTGCTCCAAATACACTTGACTCTCAAATCTCGAGTTGCTCAAGTCTATGTAGTAGGAATCAGCAGTTGGTGATGATGATGATGGTGATGGGAGTTCTCTGTCGACTTTCTCTCTCCAGCAAGATAAATAGAGTGTAGCCTAATATGAGAACGACGATGACGAGTCGATATGATCGTGATGATGATATACAAGCGGAATGCTGAGTGTTTAGTGTGGTGTTTATATTTATAGGAGATGCGATGCGATGGTTGATCCCTCATGAAAAGTATACACACACATATATACAATATATACATATACATACGTTCTCTGATGGAAAGATACATTATAGGCATTAAAAAGGACGACTTTTCCCTTCCCTTTTCATACCTTCAACCTTCCGGTGGAGAGGAAGTTAAAATTGCAGCTAAAGCTAAAGCTGATGCCGGGACTGGAGCTGGAGCTGGAAGTGGAACTGGAGCTGAAACTGACTGTTGATGATGATGACGACGATGATGTGTGTTCACGATAAGATTGTAAAGCGAGATGATGTGATGGAATGAAATGGCAAGGCATGGCATGTCATGGCATGGAGTGGCGTGGCGTGGCAGATGAATCAAGTGGATGTGGATTTGGATGTGGATCGATGGGAGTTGGCAACTGTTCTTTGGTTCTTCATTTCATACATCATATTATATAATATATATATACATACATGTATGGATACATCATGCGTATAATACGATGTACGTATGTATGTATAAATACATACACATATACGTAGAAATTCGGTATTCGATGGATGCCTTCAAATATTTCCCGAAACGGAGAAAGAGAAACCCAAGCTGATCCAGTTTATTTCCAACTTCCAGGATTCACTCAGCTCAGCCAAACTAAACTAAACTCCAGCCGAGTCAGTCAGTTAGTCAGCCGGGAGTTAGTAATGCGTGCATGTTCCTGTGTATACTTATGATATAATTTGTTCTTATGACGGCTCCTCATATGTATGTATGTATTAGATCATATGATGACGAAAGGGAAAGGGAAAGCGAAAACGAAAGCGATAACTATAACGATGGCTCACTTCACTCTCAATCCCCAATCTTTTATTACAGCTCTCTCGTTTTTTCTCTCTCTCTCTCGTCTGGCTTTTTCTTTCGCTCTATTTCTCCCACTAAAATTATAGATCAGCCTCTGTGATATGTTTCTACATCCTCAGCCGACACCAGCGTTCATGTATATCGTATATGTGTCGATGGAGAAGGTGAGGCAGAATGAGATAAAAGGTTGATGAAATTCTTACTGATACAATTCAAACAAAAAATGAATTGGTGTGATGGGCAAAATTGACATTTTTGGCTAATGAATGACATGAAAAATAAATTTAAAACTTTCTAGTGAAAATAACAAATTTTTACTACTTAACACTTAATTGGTTATAGTGATTTTTTAATTAATCCCAAAAAATCTATGTGAAATCAGTTTTTTTCAAGGTGGAAATTAAATAGAAGTAGACGTTTAGAATTTTAACAGCATCCTGTGTACACACATAGACACACGGTTCAAACTTCAAAAGTATTAAATGAGTAGCGACGCAATTGCAATTGTAGGTTGCTTTCATTTCTTTTGCCACTCATATAAATTTGTATGTACGACATGACTGAAGAACAGCCTATCAAAATATCCTGTAAAAGTATATAGAGTAGCGCATAGGAAGAGGAATAGGGAGAGAGATGGAAGCCCAGCATGGATTTCCTCCTCATCATTGATCATCAAAAATAAATGGGACTTTTCACAGAAAACTCGCTTTTTTCCTCCTCGTAGATCTCAGCCAATCGATTCATCGTGGATGGATCTCTCCGTTTTAGCTTCAGTTTTATAAAGTTGGAGTTCGAATCCTCGTTCCCCCCTTTTCCTCGACTTGTCTCGTCTCGTCTCATCTCGTCTCATCGGCTTATTCACTTTATGCTCGCATACGTATAAAAGATGGAAAGAGCGAGAGAGACATTTTCCAAGGAATTTTCTCCCTCTTCCTCTTGTCCTCACTCTTCCTCCACTTTGCACACATACAGACAAACTCATAAATCCATCCACCTCTGCAAAATAATATCGAGTATCCACCAGATCATATCGCCGCCATATTTCTGCTTGTATTACATACCCCCTTTTGTGACATTAGATATATTCATATTCATATTCACGTGCATATGCAACATGCACACAGCGTACCGTTATAAGTTGCAGAATCTGTTTTTAAACAATTCAGTACTACACCGCATTGTACAATGTACACTGTGCGGACATGAACACTGAACATGCATCGGATGTACGAAATGGAACCATCGCATTGCCTCGTCTAACCATGTATATATGCATGCATGTGCACGGTGCAGTCGCCTATGGCCATCCAGTCAGATATTCAGTCAGTCAGCTAGTCATTCATCCGACTGCAAAGTACGGGTTGCAAGAGAGAAAATTCAGAGAAAAGGCAGAGGGGAAAGGAAATAAAATCCTTTGGGAATTTCCACGCTCATCCGAGACAGACACATCCATACTTATATAATGTACATATTTGAAACCATACATTTATGTACGTACATCAAACTACAAATGTTTTTTACTTTAACCGTTTTCGTGTCTCTGTCCACAAGTCTCTTTCTCCATGGGATGGTTGACGATGTACTTCATCGCCTAATTCATAGTCGATACTACGATTCTTCCCTTTTCCATACATACATACATACACTTTTATACATAATATATAATATGTATTTTATTAAACGGTTGAGTCAAATGCAACTACAAAACTTCCAAGTTTAACTTGATCAAACTCCCATTCCATTTGCTAGTTGGAATTCCGCTGTGACCCAAAACGATCGACCAGGAAAAAATTGTGGAGAGGAGAGGAAAACAGAAAGTTTTTACTAATCTTTCTTTTTTTCTTGGTCGCCTGTCACATTCAGACTAGGGAAAGCCCCCTTATTAATTTCGCCTTGGGATTCAACCTGATACATATCTACAACTTTCAGCATTCTACTGAAAAAAATCCAGTTTATCTTGTTCCACTTTCCAAATTCTAATGCTAATACAGAGGAATGGAAGGTCTGTGTTGGGCATATGGAGATCTGCCTGGAAATATAGATATTACTAGTGTACCAGAAATAAATGAAGAATATAATAATATGTATATTGGAATGAACTTAAATCAAGTTAAGCCAAGTCAAGTCACACAAAGTTAAGTTGAAATGATGGTGATGAAGCAAGGAGTGAAAAAACATGACAAACAATTGTTAATGTCGTCATTATGGGAGTAAAGTAAGACGATTTGGATGATATGATTGCCATGGTTTCTCTACAAATGGTTTGTGTGTGTATTTTTGTATATGGAGCCACTTAATACATATAATATAATTTGGGTGGCTTGAAAGAGCTGGCATATCATACCATAGCATTTCGTCATGTATAGTTAACTATTGCTGGTTGTACTGTACTGTTCTGTTGTACACCATGCCGATGGATAGACAGATGCATTAACCATTACACATTACTATTACCCTTGACTCAACTCGACTCGCCTGAACCGACTCTCGCCAAAACTAAGAGGTTTTAAATATCTCTCTCCCTTCTCTCCTTTCCTTTCTTCTTTCCTACACCGCGACTCGTCGTCACTGCCAAATTGCTTCCCTCTCGCACAATATGCACATTAGTACGCATTAGTTTTCAATGTGAGTGTGTGTATATGTATATTGTATACATATGCATACATGTCTTTGTAAAGTATGTATGTATACAAGCAACACATTACCATCCCAAACTGAAGAATGAGCCAGAGCCAGAGCCAGTGAACAAAATGCTTACTGGCTTTTCCCATCATTAATCACATTAGACCTAATATATTGTATTGCCATGATTGAAAAGTCCGTAGACTAGCATAGAAGGAATGAAGGAATCTTCAATTTTCCTACAGTGCAACAACAACCCACATTATTTAGGCATGTACCATTAATTTGGTCCATATCGGGTCAAAGGTCAGAAAATGACAAGTTTCGGAAGTTAGAAAATCGATGATTTCCACGCGACTTTCACTTTTCAGAGCTTTCAAACTTTTTTTCAAACAATTCCAAAAATGTTAAAATAAAATATGTGAGAGTCCTACCATACTGAGGGGTAAGGTAATGCATCTCTTTGTAGTTTAGACATGAACTTGGAATTTTCCGTCGATTGTGGAATCTTGGGGGAACTCGAGAACGAGAAAATCCGATTTCTCTAGAATAAGTTTCAGTTATTCAGGGGTTTGTGGGGTTGGAGCTACGAATGCCTACTTATCCAGTAACTACAATCTTTGACATTCCGTAAGAGCAACGGCATAAGATTGTGAAGGGAGAGTCAGCTGTGGGATACTTTTTTTGAAAAAAAGTCCCGATTCAGGTCGCTTTTTCCAGAGTGGGTTTTTTTAAACAACCCGCTCTAGAAAAAATTCCTTCGAAGGTTTTTGCCTGAAACCAATTGGATATTATTGCGAAAGACTTAAGCTATTCACACATGTGGGGTTGGTGATTCTGCGTTTATCAAAACTTTATATGCTATGGTCAGTTCTAAATTTGGGTACAGGAAAAGTGCCTGTTTTTACACCTTAATTTGGAGATCATGCCATTTTCTGACCTTTGACCCGATCTTGACCAAATCGATGGTACTTGCCTAACTAGTGTTGGTGGTTGTTGCGTTGAAGAAAAATTGAAAATTCCTTCATTCCTTCTATGCTAGTCTACGGACTTTTCAATCATGGCAATAAATGCTCAAAAAAGCTAATAACAGGAACAAGTCAACAATTTTATCAATTGTGTTTTTTCAATTGTACATCGGTATAATCTACATACTGCATATGTAGATTATACCTTCCTTACATTCCCTGCTCATTCTTGTTCGGCCTTGGCTCCGGTCATTCGATACTTCATCGGATTAAGTGCATCCTCCATCACAGTATATACTCATTAGGATCTCTTACATATCTATGAACAAAATTGTATTTGTGTTTCCTGGGATTGTCCCTTGATGATTTTCACATATTCGTGCTATTCAATAGCCGCGGGCACACTTTTATTTCCGTAATATGAATCAGTTTTTTTGCAGTTTGTGTGTTGAGAGAGGAATGAGAGAACGGTATAATGATGATAATTGAATCGATTACAGCATTTTAATAAAGTTGATAACTATAGGATGCGCGAAGCAATTCACTTCGAAGTAATGCGAGAATCTCCTCTTAATTTAGATGGAATCCTCGGTGTGTACAACATTAATTTGATCAACCCATCGACCATAACCAAACTAGACTAGTGGACTGAATAAAATTTTACGACTACCTCGCACCTAAGATATTATGCATAAAAATTAGTATCAACTTAGTACATAGTTTTAACAAATGTATAATACATACATACATGCCTTTTACCGCCCATACACTCCGTGTTAAATTGAGCAAACTTTTCCTCGATAATTTCATCAAATGTCCATAACAATTATTTATGTTCATGTATAAACGTAGGATTCCATTTTGGTGAAGGGATAGTTTCTCTTCATTTCCCCGTAAGCTCATCTAAATCTTTCTATCTGATGAGTGTGCGAGCAGTACTGCGAATAATTTACGAGTACTCATGTATTGTTCTTCTGAAGAAAAAGTTTTTTTTGAAATTCTTTTTCAGCTTTGACCTTCGCCCTTTTTGTAATCCACATGTCTGTCAAAAATGTGAAAGTTAGAATATGGAACATTTAAAACAAAAAATGACGGTGAAAACCAATTTTCAGCAAAATATATAATTTTCATGTATTTTTTTCGTACAATACTTCTATAACCTGCCTACTAAATTAATGAGCCTTAACCTCCATTATCTAAATAAATGTATCTAAAATATTATCTAAATAAACACCTTAGCATTTATATTTTTATCAATAGTTTTACCCCGAACCGTCGTGCTTTATATTTAGTAGTCACAAAATTAGTGTTTTCATAGAAAGGAGGGACGTTGAAGTTAAAGCTTACCCTGCCCCACAACTTTCGCCTCCAAGTGTATTCATTGTGGAATTAAACGCAGAATCGAATCATGTTGCAAAGGAAAATTGTGGATTTGCGTTTTGTGCATCGATAGTTTCCATCCCGAGACACATTAGAGGCTCAATTGGGTGTGCTTTATCAATTTAATATCCTGAGCTGGTCATTAAGGAGCTCGCCCGATTTCTACTAGGAAGTTTCCACCTAGGGAATATAAATACAAAGTAAAATCGAGAGGGAGAAGATCTTCCGTTTAGAAGAAGAATAGTCTACTAAGCTGAAATACGGCATAGTCATTTCATACATGTATTTTCAATCAGCTCTTTCGTTAAAATCCGCAAAATTAACTCCGATTCTACATAAATCCGCGTAGAATGTAGAAAATACCTTCATAATATTTGAGTTAATGTTGTGAAACGGAAACGGACTTTGGAGAAGAAACTAACAAGGGAGCTATCTTTGCAATTAGTTTCTTCGTACTCTGTATGTTATACTACAGCCGCATTGTTGAAATTAATTAATTTCCACAGGAGGCTCATTTACACTGTACTCATGTTCGGACAATTTCATTACCAAAATGGTACAAAAAAACTTAAAATTTTCAATATTAAACCTACCCATCAATTTTGCCTTTAAATCAGATTTCATTTCTATAATTCTAATCTTATCCGATTTTACCAAGAATTAATTCCTCACAATTTCTCAACCAGCTTAAAATTCAAAAAAATTCAGCGTATGCATAAAAAGGACGCTCTGTTTTCATTACCATAAAAATGACACTATAGAAACTAAAAAAATGAAAAGATGTAACACCACAACATCACACAGCAGAAAAATCCAGTTTGAAAAATGATGCAAATTCTGAGGAAAGCGCAAATTCCTGAATGCGTGTATGGACAAAAATTCAAAGGGAACCGTAAAAATTCAAAAGATTGCAAAAAGGACAAAAGGAAAATGAGGGACGATGAATAAAGATCTTATTGTTTCCTTGCGGTTTGTCAGTTTCTCCGGCAAAGTGTCTCACTGGTGAGTTTGTCTAGTACGTGGGAAAGATATGAAAGCTACTCCTATCTCACTCCCTCTCACTCGTCATTCCTTTCTATATGTTGCACAATCACAATGCAGGATGACAAGGCAGGAGGGAAACGACGACGACAAGGATGAGAGCAGGAGACGCGAGAAACACAAGACACAAGTATACATTATACATAGCAGAGGAGCAAGGACACAAGGAAAGCTCGGATGAGAAACAAGAACCGCTTGTATAATATTCAATTCATGTGGATTTAATTCAGAGTCTAGTGGCCTGACGAGCGGGACAAAAGTTTCGAGGTTTTGAGCTTGGTTTGCACCAGGATCAGTGTTGTATCTTTCTCTCTCTCTCTCTTTCACTCTTTCTCTCCTGAACCCTTTACTCCCTGCTTTTGTCCTTATGAGCGTACAGAGTATCAGTCTGTCTACAGTAACAAAGATGTGTATAAGTGTTATTTGTGTGTGTATTTGTATGAAAATAGAACAGGGAGAAGTAGAAGGAGAGAAAGACGGAAAATGAAAATGAACCCGCAATACAAGGAGATATTATTCGGTTGAGTCGCTCCGCATCCTCTTTATAATGGCACACACAGTCATTATTATGGAAATTCCCCTTCTAATACGCCATCGGCCTTCCACTCGTTGAATCCACTTTTCCTTTTGTTGTCATCTTCAACTTCTATCTCTCTCCGTCTCTCTCTCTCCCTCTCTCTCTCTCTCTCTTTGCCTCTCTCTTGACTGCCAACAGTTTCTTCATCCTTACCTATTGAGTGCATACATTATACATAGCAGCCAGTACACACAGAAGAGATACTTTCTCGTTCTCTTCATATTTATATTTCTCGTTCTTCGCCTCCCTTCGATTTTCGCGAGAGTTCTCCTGTAGTTTTTATACCTTTATACTTAATACCTTGACGGACCCGGATAAGATGGAGGGAACGGGAAAAGTGAGGAGAGACCTAAGTGAAATTTAAACTGCTATTGAATTCCCATTCCCATTTCTAGTGGCATTGCTACTGCCATTTCGAGAGTATATTGCAAGATAATATCGCAGGAGAGAGAGATATTGAAAATTCATCTGACGTTCATAATCCTCTGGGGCAATTGAATATAACAATATCTATCCTGGAAACCACCCGCAAACACACACACACACATAATGGAGACACAGAGTCAGAGTCACTCGAGGAAATTACAGGATCGCAGCCGCCGGCGAAACTAAAATTACTCTTGTGACTCTCCGCAAATTTATCGTATCACATAATATATTATGCATTATAAGTATATAAATAATACCTAATATCTTTTGCACTCCTATTATTCTGTGTATTACACGTTGTAATTTTGATGATTGAGGGGATTGGATTCACTGGGATTTTCAATTTGCGATTCTGAAAATGCAGGTAGAGAAATGTGGGTGAAAGTTGGATTTTATCTTGGTATTTACTGGAATTTGGGCTACATTTTGTGTGTATGATCTCTATACGTAGTTTATAGTAGTATAAAATCATAAAACGAGAGTATTACTGATTTTAGAAGTTTTATCTTCAGATGTGGGGGAAATGGCGGAAACGAAGATTGTTTTGAAAAATTTGCAAGACTACTGTTTAAAAATGGCTAAAGAGATGAGGCGATTCAAAATTTCGATTAAATGCATGATTGTCCCATCAATTTATTAAACCAATATCCTGTTTTCCTAGTTTCGGTTTTTGGTTTAATTACAAAATTCATCGATGCATGAAATTAAATGACGTTTTGGTCATTTTGCCTAAGGGCGTATGTATTAGTTTCTCCGGTAGCTTTCGGTTGGTCAGACTAAACAGCTTCAGGGTGTCCAACATCAAAATTTTGTATCATTGCACTTTACGAAAAGAACAAGATTGAAAGATGGTATTTTGACCTTTTCCAATTTCCACATACCGGCTGTAGATGTCAGTAAAACTCCCAAAGATAGTTTTTTATTTCATTAAAATCGCGTTATTATAATCTCAGCAAGAAAATCTCCATGTTATACAGATAAAATCGATCATGTTATTAAAATCTTGGGATTATGTTTATTGTACACCAGAACCAGCGTAGAGAGTAGAAGCTTGGAAAGAAATGAGAGTTTAGTCAACTTTCTGTTCTAAATGCATTTTTCTTATTTTTTCCCTTTCCCCATCCAACAAGTGATTTGATACGACCGATACACATTTTCCCCTTCTAACTAATCTCCTCTAATTAATTGGCCGATAGATACAAAAAGCTATACATAATGTAGCTGAGGTTTTTCTGTACATCTTTTGTACTTATGATTGTACATATGTCGCTATACTCTGCATTACGTTTTTTGTTATTTTCATTATAGCAGTGTATATAACAGTGGGAACTATAAGCATTAGGTAAAAAATGATATTAACAGAGAATATCAGCTATATTATATACTTACATAGCAATATTTTTTCTTCAGAATGTATAAAAAATGATTGGTTAGTGCTCTGCTATACCAAATAAGTATACACTATACACTATACATACAGTGCATACATACCTTTTACTTCATCTTTTTCTCCTATGATTACAGATCATGGCACAGCTATCCATTATTATTATTATTATGGATAAGATAAAGGAGGAGAGTAAGAGAATATAGAGAATGGAATAGAATGGATGAGGGAAAGAGAATAGCTTTGCTCTAATCCTTGCAAAAAACGCAAGCATCAGCACAGGAGAGTTATTGTGTGTTTGTGTATGTACATTATAACTGTATGTAACTTGGATTCCTGGGCTATGTATGTATGTATGTGAAGAAAGCGGAAAGGAAGAAGGCATGATGAAGCGATGAAGACAAGTAGAAGAGAACAAATTGTAGGAAAAGTCTCTTCAGATTTACTACTTTTTGGACCGCCCAATAGCTCTTCATCTAGATATGTATAATGTATATGTATACACATACACTCATTTCTCGTCCCTTTTTTCTCGTTTTATACACTTTCTCCTACAAAATAATAATAATAATAACCGTCGTAGTAGTAGTAATAATAATAATAATCAGCCTTGAAATCCCCCTTTTGTTCCAATCCACTTCATCCTGCTTCTTTCCTTCCTTTCTCGAATATCTAGATATGATGCGTATGCAATTTACGGGGTGCGCCAGCAAAAATGAGTTTTTTTCACCCGGGAAAAAACTGACCATGGGCGTGGTAATTTTTTTATCCATTTATGTCACATGCCATGTACAAGAAATTTTGTACCAAAAAAATGATTTTCGAAAATTGTGTATTTCAAGTAAATACCTTTTAAAGGCAAAATTCGCTTCCAAATATTTTGGTACCCATTTTTGAGAGACTTAAATTCAAAATGTACTAACACCGATTCATTGGTTACGTGTCACATCTTTTCTATGCCGAATTCAATTTCGGCCGGTTCGACAAGAAATTGAATAAACGAATTGGGATGGAAGGTCTGTTGTACATATTAGATTGAAGCATCCTGTACCCCGTATAAATAAAAAACGGGAAAAAACTACACAGACAAAAAACTTTTCCATTCATATACTATGTATTATAAAGCATAAAGTTTTCTTCATAAGAACAATAACACATCATATTTCTACGAGAAATTGTATACAAAATTTGTACCCATATACAATATATGTACATAGGCTGTTCTGTAGATACATATATTTTGGATGAACATGGGGAGCATTCGGGAGGGTTTCTTACAGTTACTCCTTTAGATTTTGTACACACAACGGAAATCCGAATAGAGTTTATTGTTATTAGGCTCACTGTTGTATTGAAAAGGAGGGAAGAAAGTGAGGGAAAGTGAGTGTATGCTCAGTACGAACGAGGCGAGACGAGATGAGGGATGGAAGATGAGAGAAAAATAGAGGAAGTGGATGGAATTGAACATGGAGATTGAGTTTCCTCTTTGGAATGGGATAGAGCAACTAAGGCAAAAGCAGAGGCAAAAACGAGGAGCGAGAACCGAGACAGAAAGCGAGAGAAAGAGGAAGAGAAGCGTTCAGAAATCACTTAACATAAAAATGTATGTGGCGGACTTTGGAAGAATTCCATTTTGAGAAACCCCAACGAAAATTCTTCTCACCTCTTCCCTATAGAATTGAAAAAAATTGGGAAAGTGCTGTAAGACACATTTACCTTTCCCCATACGTACAGATATTATCTGGCTCCTTTCTGTTTCCTATATTTATTTTCCTCAGGATACTCTGTCATGTATAGGTTTATACACTACTTGTACATTGTACATGTATATACCATGTGTATATGTGATGATGAGCCCAATTTTTACACCGTGTCTCCAGTGTATCTCGCACACACTTTCTTTTTCGCTCTGTGTATTTTTATACTTTGTCTGGATTTGGTTTGGACTGATCGTTGCGCATACAGAATAAGCGTCAGATACTGATTCTCTAGGCTATTGACAATGTCAAAATTGAGTGAAATAAAGTGCTACTCATCTTTTTTCAATCTCAATATCTTCACTACGACCGTCAGAATCGGATCAGGGTTGTTCATATTCATGTTCATGTTCATGTTCATAGTTTTACTGTTACACCGGTAAATGTAAAAAACGAGCCTATATACAATATATGCACAAGAGATCCAAATCCCAAAACAAATACGAATGACGCAAACAAATGCAATGCAAATTTGATACAATATTATGATCCTACTCACCCCTCCATTTTTCTAGTGCTCAACCTAAAGTGAGAACGAAAACATGGAGGAAAATTAGATGGAATACTGACCAAAGTGTGTTGCAATGTTTCTGCGTCTTCCACTATTATTCAGCCATTTTCTTCAACTTCAGGAAAAATTACGCAGTACGACACATACATACATAATATACTATTAAATATGATGTATATCTTGACAGAAAAAGTTAGACTGCCACAGGCTTCAGCTTAGAATTTAAATTGAAAAGTTTATAACATGGATATAATCATAATACGCTATATTACCATATCACTTGCCCTAGTTTGCAAAAGTATTGAATTACATTTCTGAGCGAAAAAAGTCAATAAATTTCCACAAATCAAATATTGCACAGTTTGATTAAACGGTGAATATAGGCAATTTGGTCATCCAACCAACAAGTTTTAGCAACGGCAATGTTTTTTCTGTACCTGTCAACCTGCCAGTTCTCTTAAATTCTTAATGCCTAAATTGGATAAATATTGGATAAAAACAAAGTTCTACCTTGTGTTTTTCTATTTCAAGCACAATAAATGCATTTCCTTGTTTCGCAAGTAGAATTTTTGCAAACTTCCATTGCGAGAACTTAATTTGTACAATAATATGAACCTAGTATTATTGTCGGCTTAACAAGAAATATATATTTCGTATTATACGATTAATATACAGGATTTTCTTAAACAAAAAACAATGTTCCAGTTTACCACAAAAGCGGAAGGAAAATGCGTGGAATTTTATTTTTTGACAAGGCTTCAAACATCCTGTGAACAAGCCAAGCCACATAGAATATCCATTTTCCTCATAGAGGTACATTTTGCAAGAGTAGAAGAATAGTTATAGACATCGTAATATAAATATGTGAAACGCACACATTACATCCGTACATCCATTTGGGTAAAGTGAAGGGGAATCGATTCGTTACGAATCATTCAGCCTGTAGTAATATATAAAATAGGCCTATATATATATGTATTGGAGAAAAGGAGCGAAAAAGGAAGAGCTCATTCACCCACTACTATTTCCATTGCCATTACTGCTGTAAATGTACACGAGACACTCATCCCATTGCCGTTCTCCTCAAATTTCCCTACCGAATTCGCATTGAAATTTGAGGTTCCTCGCTGCTCTCCCTTCCTTTCCTTCCTATATATGTATATGTATGGATGTATGTACTCTTGCCGATTTCCCGGTTCGGCTTGGACGAAAGTTTCAACTCCCGCTCAGTGCCGGTGTGTGCAGCTCCCTCCGTTCACTGGGTGTTCGTTCAGTCACTGTGTAGACGGCCGAGAGAACAGAGCAAAACAGAACGGAGCTCGCCCCTCCACAATTTAAGGCAACTGTTTGTCTTTTGTTTTTAAACCCCAACCTATATATTCTGACCTATCCATGCTTCAATAATCATTTTACAAATACAATTGCTACATTGTTCCCTGCAACAATTGAATAAACCTATGTATATTCATCTTTGTACAAATTTTACGGAATAAAACCATAGCCCAGTGTCAAAAACTCTAAAATTGGAATTTTTAAAACTAAAGAATAAAACTTGAAAAAATTTGATTGTGTCCACTGAACCTTAAATCCAGGTTGTGCACCACTCAAAAAGTTTGGCAAGATACACAGAGCCAGAGTTTTGTTTAGTTTGCAAAAGTGAGTTGACTCTCATCGACTTGAACTGAATTGAATCGAGTTAGAGTGGAGTTGAGTTTCTCTGTCAATTCGAGTCGCCTCATCAATTTTCTCAATTTTTTCACCAACGACCGCAACAAACCAGCCAGTGCAACGACAAGGCACAACATTCAACATTCTCTCAACTTTAAAAAATCGGATAAAAAAGACCAAAATTCCTGTGCGGTTTTTTCTACTTTCCACGCATACACAAGAAACAAGTCTTGGAATGTGACCCTGGAGTACAAGAAACAAAAAGAGGGAGCAAAAACGAAAAGGACTTTGACTTTATAAAGGGAAAAAGTGCAAACTATCTACTATACAAACTACAAACAATGAAAAAAGTTTTTGCATCACCAAGAATGTAGAAAAATAGTACAAAGTACAATAAAAAGGCCACAAATAGAAAAAAATCCCACGAATTCCATTACAGTCAAGAGTCAACTATTTTGCTGTAGGTACCCATTGGAAAAAAACCATTTTTTCTCTTTGTTTGTTTTGTGTATTCAATCTTTGGAAACGCGAGAACTGAGGAGAAATGAGTCAACTCGAACCAGGATAATTTATGCAGAGAGAACAAGCCATCGCACTCACACAAAACTGAGCTCCAGATTCAGTTTGAGCCTCAGTGTCAGCTTCAGTCTACGCATACAACGACGTGAGCTAGGCAAAAGGCGGTGGGTGAAAATCTGTGGCGCGCCATAAAAAAATTGTGAATGCCAACTGTCTACATACGTAAACTGCGTAAAGAAACTCTAGAAGGCGTTCAAACTTGCCAGAAAATTTAAACTGTCAAACAGTATCGCCGTAATAATAATCGCCGTTGGAAACAGATTGTACTTGAAAGAAGGCGAAGTGAAACATTAAACTTTACTTTACCCTCTGACACTCGCTAATTTTCTACACTTTAAAGAAGGAGGAGGGGAAGAAGATAAGTGATAAATATTCAAGTTTCAACAGTCAAGTGCATTCGTTTAAGTATGTACAAGAAAAACCAAGAATCAGAACAAGTACAGTGAACGTTGAACTAGTTGATTGCCTGCCCTAAGATTTCTTGGGGCTACTCTGCTCAGTTCCCATCAGCTGTACATACCGTATACATACACAAGAATTGAAGTGCTGAGGGAGTTGGAGTTGAAGTAACAGTTGAAAATTTCGAAACGAAACGAAGCAAAAGTTGAAACTAAAAGGCCGGAGGCAAATACCAAGCCAAGGCCTTTGACTCATACTTGAAGAGTTTGAGAAAGTCCCACGAGACTTGTATGGAGACGACTCGTATTTTATATTTTAATGTTCCAGCTCACAATAATAATACTAAAATTCTTCTGTAGAATGCATTTGCTAAAACTACAATGAAATTATAGTCGGATTTGAGCTCCAAGAATCAGAGGGAAAGTATAACTGTCAAATCCGAGCTGAGATGCACATACAACGAACATTGAGCATTGAAGGTTGAGTGTTGAACGTGCTACTCATTGGATTTAGTGTATTTTGTTAATACCACAGGGTCTCTGTAGTTGTGCAATGTGAGTATAGTTGTCTCGGTGTAAATTCCAAAAGCCTTGCACTTTCCCCATCGTACTCTCACTTTCTCCATCAACTCTCTCTCTCTCTCGACTCCTTTCTTCCTTGGGGCACTTTCTCTGTCTCTCAAATCTCAGCTTCTCTTGTTCTCCTTGTTCTCGCCTCCCTTCACTTGATTTTACCGGCTCAAGACGGGGAAAGATCTCATTTACAAGTTTACAAGTTTGTGATGTGAAAGCCGACAGGAAGAAGGACAGACAGATAGACAGAAAGACGTAAAGACAGACGGATGGAATAACAGTGAGAAGGTAAACGTCTTTATGTTCAAAGTGAAAGTGAGAACAAGGACAAAAGCACAGTACATATTCGTGTTTATTCTACTTCTCTTCAATTGTTTTGAATTGTGAGAAGGATTTTCGCCTTGCATCATGACAACTTTCTCATTCCACTCTTTTGATCCCTCTTTGCTCCAACGGCTGCAAGATTCAGACTTAAATTTACATGGAGTGTCATCCTCACATTCAGTGCTAAGATCCGGTTATTTTTGACAGTTTTATGGTGCAAAGAATGGGAAGCGACAAAAAGCACAAAATTTGTACAACAATGACACTGAAATTATAAAATTTTGTGCACAAATAAATATCTGGTGAAATTAAATAAAATTGTGAAGTTTTTATAATTTCCGGTTCTTAACATTGAAGTCCGGAAATTACAGTTACGTTTAAACCTGGAACTGATCTCTACTTGGATTTGGAGTCAAACAAAAAGGTAATTTTCTTCCTCTACTTTTAGTCTGTACAAAACCGCATCATTCCGTCTAAATGACAAAATGTGAACTACAGTCACATCAAATATTGCGGTTTAATTTTAAAGGCACTTGTTCAAATCTTGGGGTGTGTTTTATAGTCTAAATTGCAATTCACCCGAATAGCTCAAAATGGAAGTTTGACGATTGTGTGCAATGTACAGGCTTTTACTTTTTCTGGTCCTTTTGTCTCTCTCGACCGTAAAGAATGTTACAACGCTAATATGTAAACAAACGAGTAGACTGTCGTCATACTTCCCTTTGCTCAATCCTCTTTGGTCTCATCTGATCAGTCGTCAGTCTCAGCCACATAGTAAGGCATAATGATAATGACGGTTTCTGTTGTGTCTCATTTTGTTTTGCCTTTTCTCCATTTTGCTCTTTTAGCAGACAGAGTAAACCCCTGCTCGTTCATTGAGCAAACATTTTGCATTTCACATCAAATTCTGCGCCAACCTTTGAGAGAAATGCAGAAAAGGGTAAATCTGTTTGAGTTGAATTTGAATTTGCGCAAAATTTGAGCCAACCACACGGTTTCTGATGTCCCAGCTGGTAACAAAGCAACAAGCGACAATAAAACACATGACGGCTCAGCTTTGACGACTGTGATGGAGGAAATCTTCACAAGATACAGAAAAAGAGAGTCAAAGGCAGCAGGAAAGAGAAAGGCGGTGGTTTTAAAGAGATTTTATCCCAACATATGTATACAGTGCACACTGCACACATAGAGAGCGCACGCACAAAAAGAAATTGCAAACTAAATTCGAATGAGGATACAATCTGAGGCACAATAGCAAATGCAAATATATTTAAATGTAAATGAAAATATAGACACTTTGCTTTGAATTTTGAGGTCCACACACTCACACTGTCATTTGTATATACTATATACATTGGCGCGTGGAGCAGTACCAAACGCAAAGACAAATTCACATACAAATGATGTATTTTAGCTTCATTTGAACCGTGTACAAGGGACTTTGTATCTCCCTTTTATATACAAGCACAAACAAAGGGCGGGTACAACAATGAAGGACGAAAAATAATAACACAATCGTTCATAGTGAAAATTCTCAGGAAGCGAATTCGCAGGGACAGAAACAAAACATACAAATACACACATACGCTCAAAGAGCACGACCAAGACCAAAGCAACAGGAAAGGACCAAATTTTACAATTTGCCATTTTATGATGTTGATGAACGGAAGAGAATCCAAATGAGAGGGAAAGGCATTGCTCAAATATAAATATAAAGCTCAAGCTGGTTCTTTATTCGTTGTGATTTTCCGTGCGTCCCATGTTTCTCTAGTCAATTCCTACCGGAATTTGAATTGTTGCTCGTGTGCGATTCCAGCTTTCACCCATATTGTGGAAATATTCAGTGGGGCAAGTTAGCAAATAAAGTTGTTGCCTTGAGCTCAAATTGCGAACAGTTGAAAATGTCGGTGAGGCTCCTTCTTTTTATTTTTTTAGGTTATTACTATCTGTAGTTTGATTTCGAAGGTGCTCCGGCTGTTGTCTTTTCTTTCCCTTCGTTTTTGGTCTTTTAGGGTGGACACTTTGCTTTAAGCTTACGCTTATTTTGCCACTTGCTCCTATATAAATACATACACATATACAAGTATAAAATAGAGGGAGAAACAGAGCGGGACAAGAAGTTGGACGTGAGGAGCATAATACGATTCCCTTTCAACTTGAATAGAGAGCCCCATGAACACGGAAAAGGTTGACGACTTTTATTTTGTGTACAAGACGCACATAGACACACACACACATGCACACACACCCACACATTGAAGGCACAAAGGAAAGTGAAGAGACGTTTTTCTTTCGGTTTTCGCTCAGCTGAATATTGAATGGTGAAAAAACGTCCGAGACTTCGTTTGGCTCCTTTTCTCACTTTCCCCTTTATCTCTCTTTTGCCTCGCCTGTCTTTTTTGTTTCATATTTACTCCTGACCGGTTGACTAGTCACTATACTTGGCTTATTCCTATCCACAATACATAAGAGATATGTATCGCAGAGTACAGTACACAGTACAGTGTAGGGATATAGCTGGTGAACACAGAAGTAAGGGCGGGTAGTTTGTTGACATTCCAGGGAACAAGCTCAGGGATGAAAGCAATAACTTGGTACACCTACAACAGCCTACATCCACTCTTCAGATATACAAACGTTAGGCAAGTTGTGCAACTGCCAAGTCATTCGTTTTATCCACCCTCAGAAAATCTCCCATTCCCTAAAGATCCCAAACCTACATGTATGATAGCACGCTGTGCTGATAAACCTCCCAAATGGACAAACAATGGTCGAGTAAATAGGGAGAAAGGAAGAGGAAAATCTTCTGCCTCAACTCCAACTGTCTTTGTATGAAAAACTAGGGAGAAATCCACAATCTTCGCAATCTACAATCTACAATCGACACACTTGCACGCGCACGAATAACTGAAGGCGGGTGGATGCAGAAGACTACAAAAATATATTGGGAAAGGAAGAAAAAGTGTATAAAAACAGGTATTTTCCTGCATGGTCCTTGTTATACATAGAAACCGAGAGTATGTCAGGTATTTACCAAAAAATGATAGAGACGTCACATATATATGCATTGCCCACACACATGTACACAGTTACATTTCTCTAAGTGCGAACAAAGCAGAATCACAAGAAATTCCTTTTTTCCAGGCCTCAGCTAAACTCTGCTCAACTTCACTCCAGCGCGCCATCCTTACATAAGTAAAGTAAAATACATTGCATATACATACATACTTAGATGAAGACACTGAAATTCACCAAAATTTGTTAGGGCTCCCCGTTTTCTTGTCTTTTCCCCATCTTCATCTGTTCACTCTCTACTCTTCATCATTTTCCACTGTGAACTCGAACCGTTTCCCGTCGAACGCTTAAAGGCCCCGAGATGAAAAGAAAAAGAAAGGCCGAATCAGAGGATGGGATGCAGAGGCAAGTCCTCGGTTTGGTTTTTTCTTTTTTTTCTTCTTCGTCTTCTCCTTGCTCAACTTCAGCTTCTTTTTCAAGGAGCGAGCAGTCAAATCCAGAAAAAAGAAGAGGGGAAAACTAGTTTTTATCTGCAAAAAAGGAAAAAGTTACAAGTTGAATGGAAAAGTGGAAACTGGGACGAAGGATGAGGGGAAGAAGAATAAGAATGAGGATAAGAATAGGAATAAGAGCAGCAACAAGCGAGATTCCAAAGTCGGTCGTTTTTCGTCCCAGTCCTCATTTCATCTCATCTCGGCTCTTCTTCTCTTTTGCAATATATGTATACAATATACATACTGTATACTTACGCCGAGAGATGCATGAAGCGGCGGTGGAAGAGGAAAAAAGACGGGTGGAAAGAGACACTCATAATATTATATCGTATTATGTGGACCATCATGGTTGGTTTTCCTACAATATAAAATTTGATATACTGGTAAAGTAATAATAGTTTTGAGCCCTGCTTCTTGGCCAACATCTGTTACACCCTGACTCACTTTCTCGCTTTCCGATGTGGATGGATACGAGAGATACTGTATCTGTATCTGTACCAGGCGAGTGATAGCAGAAATGGATCGCGGCCGTGTTCAACTTTTTACATATGAACTAAACGCATTTTATCTACGTACATATATGTAGATATTGTAGAATATTAAGGCTGAATCCAAATTGTCCTCCTTTTGGTCAACTATGCTAAAACAGTTTTGGCAAAAAGCGGATGTTTTAGCAAAATGGAGAATCAGAATCAGAAGCAAATATACCGATACATATGAGTAAATACTTGGCTGAATATTATGCGAAACTTTTTAGGCATATTTTAGCCTAGAATTTTAGTCTCTACTTTTTTACTAACAGTTTATCTTTTGAGTAGCAAACGTATGTACATGTAAAGAATATTTAGAAGTTATCGGTTCTCAGATTTCAATGTGATTTCAACTTTGTGGTTTGGATATATACAATATACATACGTTATAACTAACTACTTTTAGATAGTGAGATTAAATTGATGCACAAAGATACAGAAAGTCTTTATGTCTGTACATTGTACATGTAACATAAGATAAAAAGTGTGGTGATGGTATATTATAGAGTAGTGGCGTCGTCACTCGTCGCTGAGAGGACATTTATTGTGTCTCGTTGTTAAAAACTTTGCGATTAGTCAAAAGAAAGGGGGCGAAAGAAAGAGCAAAGTTTCCAATGGATTTGCCTTCCCTTGTTTTATCTTACTTTGCCTTACTTTGATTTGGCTTTTAGGGCAAAATGAAGAGAAGGCTTTGTACTGCTCTTTCTTTCATTTTTTCATCAATGTTGTCTCTGCCTTTGTCTTGTGTCGTGTTCCTGATGTGTATTGTATACGTATGTATGTATTCTCTTAAATCTCTTTTATTCTTCTTTGGATATTTTGTTTCAAGGCCTTTGCTATTTACGTTGATTAGAAAAAAATCGAGTGCTTTCCTCACATACATACATACATACAAATACCACTATAATACATACATACATTAAAGAAAGTGGGTAAGAAAAAAAAGTCTAATCAGGAAAAAACAAAAGTTGATTTTATAATAATTATTATATTAGTGTTGATGGAAAAACTTTTAGGTCAGAGCACTCTATAAATTTAAATAAGGAATAAATAAATACATACTTGAGTATCTAGAAAACAATGCCCATCACCCAATTTGACTTGATAATCACATTACAAATTTATGCGGGCTCTGTATTTTATGCAAAAGTTCTCTATTAGCGTTGCATAAATCCAACTTTCACGAGCAGAAGAAATCAAAGGTTAAACCAAAGGATCAAGCTGGAACAACTGTTGGATGGTTTGAACATGACGGATTGTGATTACCTCAGTAATAAAACAAGATTATATTATACGCGGAGAATATGTTCGAGGAATCCTGGATGTGGGACTTTTACTTTGCCTTTGCTTTTGCTTTTGCCATGTTCCTCCCATAGAGATAACGATAACATTAACGACTTTCTCCAAACTGTTTGCTTTGTTAGTTCACTTTAGGATTGAAGAACGATGGCAATGGCGATGGTGATGACGGCAACGCAACGAGGACTACGACCAAGAAAACTTTTAGTGTTTACACTGCTTTCTCTTTCCCTTTCTCCATTCCATCCTTCCTTTTTTCATGCTTTCTTTATCTCTCTCTCTGTATGTGTATATGTATATATTTGAATGTGTGTACTATCTATATACCATGCTTTTGCCTCATTTTATTTGATTTGGTGGTTGGAATGGCATCGCATAACATACCATCCCATCCCGTGTATATATACGTGTGCCATGCAATGGTAAATGTTCATGTTATTATTTCCCATTCTGCCGTCTCAATCGTCACAATATCAATAGTCGCGAGTAAACATGATAAACCATATTATTGTATGTACTTTACTTTCTTCTCTTTGCGTTGCATTGCATTCCCTTGCCTTCCTATCCTTTGCTGTACATATTTTATTTTACTTTACTTTGGTTTGGACTGACGATTCCATCGACGATTCATCCCATTGATTGTCCTGTAATGACTTTTCTCCGTGTACATACAAACAACGAGAACGACAAACATAAACATTAAACATTGGAGACGGAGTCGGATTTGGACTTATATATATATGGATTACACTACGAAAATAACTTTTAGCCATTACCCAAACTAGATTGATACTGTATTACACCACACTACATTGTATTCTATTGTGTTCTATGTACTGTACTGTTTTTATGAAAATGTCAACCATACACAAGACACAGATTTGTTAATGGTTGACAAATCTGTGACATTGGTTGTTGAGTCAAACTAGAAAAATAAATCTCAGCTAGGAATATAATGAAAAAATGCGTAGATCCATTGATATCAATATTGATGGACGAAAGAATTGTCCTCGGGTGTCAAAAACACAAAAGGATGATGTAAACTACAGCCATAGGTTAATTTACAGGTCAATTTAATTGGTTCCTCTGAAAAAATGGCAGGTTGCCAAAGTCAGGCTGGGCGGGCAGTTGGAAGTTGATCCTTGATTGCATTGTCAAAATTCTGTCAGTTACTTCTATAGTTTATTTTGAGGAAGTATATAGAAGACAAAGAGAAGAAGGAGATGGGGAGTCCAAAGTAATTTCCAGAATGTCCAGGATATTTCTCCTGTTGTCGGATTTCTATTTGTTCCTGTATTTGTACCAACTCGTATCGTATCCTGTTGTATCTAGATTGGTCTTGTCGTCGTCGTTGTTGTTGTCAGCTCATTTTGTCTTTTGTATTTTTGCCATTTCCTTGACATTTACTGTTTTTGTATAATATAGCACAGCATAGTTGTTTATGTATGTACTACTATATGCACAGTACATCTGCAGCTTGAAAGTCAAGAACGAGGAGATGAAGACAAATACCACAGTAATACGTTGTGTATGATATGATGTGATGTTGTATATTTACTACATCTTGCTCTGTTACATCGTTTCTTTGGGGATCTTGTCGAAAGTCCAGGACAATCTTGATCCCCTTCAATCCGGCTTATAAAACAGCTGTAGTCAAACTCAACTGGGATCACGATCAACCCTTTGCGTCGATACACATTATACACATGCACAATGTACTCGTACGGTACACGTACATATATCATAATACACAGTGCACAAGGTTCATCGTGTCTCCAAACTTCTAAAACTAAAAGCAAAGGACTGAAGACAAGATTGAAGTAAAAGAAGAAGAAGAAGAGGAAGCAAAAGTGAAAGTAAAGATAAAGGTAAAACAGATCGTATAGCTTGTTCACCTCTTCCTTTTGGTTCCGATTCCCTTGATCTTGGGCTGCCTTCTGTCTTGTGTCGTCTGACATGGATTAGAAGACGACAACCGCAAGTAATTCCAATTTCCAGAAACTCACTCTTCGGCCTCTTCTTCTCCACCTCAATGTGTATTTCTACAGTTGCAGTCACAACCAAAGGTTGAAAATTCAAACTCAACCAAGTCAAATTCTGGGAAGAAAGGGTCTTTGACTTGACTTGACTTGAGATGGAGGATCCACAAAACTGTCAACCAAACCAGGAATAGAATATTAGGATGCAGTTGTAGGTTGATAAACGGCAATATGAAGACATTATGGGATGGAGCCTTTAGCGAGCTTCAGAATGACAATCTCACTTTGCAATTGCTCCTTGTTCTGTTCTTCTCCGTATTACTCCGAGAGGACGACAATTAGAATTTTTGTGTGTACTTAATATGAGCTTTATCCACACATTTTTGACTATAGACTAGTTGTTGGCCGGATTTAATTTAATTTCAATAATATCGTCTTGTAGATTCTGCCTGGGTTTTATTATACTTGGCGGTTTTTATCTTACAAAACAATAACTTTAATTGATAAATTCTCTGAACTAGTTGCAAAGCCTCATATTATAGTATGCGTGCATAAATGTAGGAAATATGAAAAGTTTTTTCACGAATAAGACAAAAGCCAAGTTAACAAGATTGACTAGGAAAAGATAATAAAAATATGATATGTGCTCCATGACCAGGGGGTCTAGTTAATAGTGTATTAAAACCAGCCATTTGAAATATCGTGGAACGTCCAACAACCCAAATTAAATAGTATCAGTGACGAGGAGACGGGGAGGGAAACCTATATTATGAGTACAACGTACCAAAATGCATTATACACACGAGTTATGAACATGCAGCAGGTTCTCTATGATTATGGTTTGAAAATGTGTCGAAAGTATTGTATTTAGAAAGGGAGCTCGACTTTGCGGTGGATCCCGTGGCTTCATCGGTCGGGCTTTATCTTTGTCTGGAAACTCTGTCAAAAACCACACAAACACACAGAGCATCCATAATTTGAGGCTCAGCGTCATCTCCGTGCAAGCAGTATCTATACGTATACGAGTATGTGTGTATGTTGGTACAAGTGCTGTGCATATATTATAGAATACGGCGTACAAGCAGTGTATTAATAACACTCTGTATGCAAAGTAACTAAGAGTGCACTCCCAACATAATATTCAAAGTATATAAATTGAACTTCTTCATTTCTTCGCAATCTGTACAACATAATAATAATATCTCGTACAATGAACAAGTAGATATTGTAGGACATAAAAGTATGAAATTATGCTGATGCCTGTCTATCGTCATCACATCACATCCCATCCCATCCCATCATCCACATTTGTGAGTTTGTAGTTGACTTGCGAAATCATCAAACAGGAAATTTACAACAAGTTTCACCAGCTCTCGCACAGCACATTCTTCGGTTGTTGGTCATAAAGTGGGATGGAAACCTGCTGGTTAATTCCTACAACATATCGTAAACGTACAGTATAAATACCTACATTGTAAGTAGGTATATGTAGTCCAGCGTGCTTACATTGTGATGTATACTGACTTCATATACTGCTACTAAGTAAGTATCATATCGTATCGTATCACAGTTTTAAATTATGTATGTATAGTCTGTTATATTGTGTGTCGGGATATCTGTGCTTTACGACGAAGACGAACGTGTTGGTGTTGGTAGTGTTTACTCTTGTTTATCATCCGGACGATTTACAACTTAGACTTTACAACTTGGGACGAGCCTTCCTACTTCCAGCTTACACACATACATTCACTGGTTTAGGCTGTCCTGGAAATTTCTCCAGTGTTGTGCTTCATTAGAATTCCAGATTCGAGCAGCTGTTTATTATTATTATCTGTCTGTCCCTGTCTGTGTGCGTCTGTGTCCCAGTGTTGAGGCCGGCATTTGTTAATATTAATATTTTAAGGTGTCTACTTTCCCGTTGTGTTGACTGCTCGCTCACCGCCTGTTTTAGTACAACCAAAATTCCATACAAAATATAAAATATTCCAATTTTCATATTGTGTCGACTCTTCACAGCATTGTGTGTGTGTGTGTGTGTGAAACGGTGAGAATTAACATTGGGGAGTGTAAGCTGGAGCTTGGAGCAAAATTTGTCAAGTTGGGCAAAAGTTTTGCAATCCTCGGTTTCTTGTATATCTGGCCGAAAACACAACACATCCAAGTTTTCACAGTTGACCACGTGCTGTCGAGACGTCAACTTGCAAGGAGGTACATACATGTTATAAAGAAACGGATTTTCTCTTGTTTTCAGACCAAACCAAACCAGACCGAAGATTATGTGAGACTTGCGCAAATTCTTGAGTTTCCACTCCACTTGGCCTGTCTTTTATTGTTTGTGTTTTTGTTCTTTCTCTTTCTCTTGCTCTTGTTTCTGTTTGTATTTGTGTTTGTATTTATATTGGTATGATCGCAGCGTGAGGCCCAAAGAAAGGAAGAAACAAATACAAAGCATACGCGGGCTGATGTGAGAAGGACCCTCGAGTTTATTTGTGTATGTATGTATGTACGCATGTGTATTTGTAAGGAAGTGCATATATGAAGGATGGAAGAGTCGAGAGTACCAATTTAACTGCAAAGACGCAGTAGAGGTTTCTCTTCTTCTTCTGCATCCTCCGTTTTCTTCCTTCATCATTGTCTTCATCTATGGTCTATGGTATGTATGTATGTAGATATGTATAGAGATGCGCTTTTGCCTGCGTGTAAATTCCAAGGAGGAGGTTAATAAACAGAGAGGGACAAGTTAAACTTTGAGCAAATCATTTCCAATTTAATTATGGAGCAGCTTGCAGAAGCAGAGTTGACTTGACTTGATTTTAGTCTGGTTTGGGTTCGTTTGCCTTTCTTTGGTTTGGCCTGCATGGGCCTGGGCTCTTCTTCGTCACTACTTTTCTCCAGCTAATTACCATATACAGTCAACGTGGAATGTAGTGACGATGGTTTTTGCAGCTGGACATTTTGTGATTGGCTATTATTGTATAAACGAAGAATCTACGAAGAATGTCGCACAAAATTGTGGAGTATGTAAAAAATCCAGAGTTTTCATACAGTATTTTTGTTTAAAAATCGGTACTTTAGGGGCTAAACAAATTCGTCGCCATTTAGAATTATTTTAAACCTTGATGGATTAAATTTCAGGTTGAAAGATTCAAAGTTAAGGTAGGAAAACATTAAAAAAGTTCCGGTCTTTAATGTCATAATAATTTAAAAGTTAGTATGTATGTATAGACCATAGACCACCATAGACTATATACTTGTAGCTACGTGGATGTTGGTTATAACTGATTTTTACTGTACTTTGACTTGTACCATATATTTTGTATTTAGCATTTAAGACATACTTGCAAAATGTTGGCCCCTTCTGTTCTCTTCAAGGCAAGAATTAGATAGTGGTGGAAAATACTTTTGAGCTGAAAGCTCAAAGTACCGATATGAACATTCCCTGTTCGTGTGCCGATAAGTGCATCAGCTTCTAAATTAGCTTATTGGTAAATTACAACAATATTAGTACGTTACAATATGAGCCATCCGACTAAACTTAAAATTATTAGCTTGCTCCAAACTTGGGTTAAACAATCCGCTTTTGAAATAGAAAAGGTCCTTGAATTTAATAATTGCTTGCGATTCTCAGTGTTCAGAAAATTGATTGAAAACAATGTAAAATGACAATACACAAAAAACCGTGTCTCTTACGAACCCTTTACCTTATACCAGACCACGTTTCCTCTTTTGCAACCGCAACTTTTTAATTAACTTCCTGTGAGCCTCATTGACAAAATGAAGACACTTTTCTTGTGCACTTAATGGAGCAAAAATGGCAATGCATTAAACAGTTTTCAATATTATGCAAAATAACAACTGCAGTATTTGTAAACTGCTACCTTGTCTTGTCTAACTCGTAAGTAGCTTGAAAACTTGAATAATGTGAGCATTAAGGAGAGAACAGTTAGCATCTTTACTTTGAACCCTGCCCAAGTCACAGTCAACATGCAGTTGTGTCACTGAAACGAGTGCTGGTGATGACAAAGAAATTCGCACTTTGTGCAAATTTTGTATCTATATGCATGCACATTGTACACATAAATTCGCCAATTCATCACAGAAAGGATATAGGAGGACAATTTTCCTTTTCTACATTTGAGCTGTTTGCGTCTTTGAAGCTCACAGCTTGTGCTTGCCCTGTCAGTGGTAATGGCGATGGTGATGTTGATTTTGATTGTGATTGCGATTGTACAGGGGCCGAAGAGGAGAGAAGAGAATAATAATGATGAGGATAATAATAAGCGTCCTTGCATCAAATTACACTCTCCTTTGTTCTCCTCCGTTTTATCCTCGCAAATGCAGTTGTACCGTGTTCCGTTCGTTTGTTCTCAGCTCCAGCTCATCTCATTGAGATGATGATGATGATGCCCGGGCTTATACATATCTATTCTACAAGTATATTACAGAATGTTTGTACTTCTGTCTTTGTGTCCGCACCATCTAATGACGTACCGTACACCAAAGTGAACACAAAATATTATTCTGTTGTAAAACAACAACTTCCAATTCTCACTAGATGTGATATACAGAAAAAACTGTACACATATAGTCAACATTTGTATATAAAGTATTATGTAAATAAAGCGACCAAAAAGGGAACAGAAGAAATCAAGCCATTGCTTTTCTCTATTCAATCAAGCCCTTCTTTTAGATATTCGATGCATCCATTGATGTAGCCTTTTTAATTAGCGAGCTTTTGAACATTTACCGAATTTAAATCAATTTCACGTTTTTCCATGGAGGAAATCCTAAAAGCTATAAAATTCTAAAACTGCTATGAATTTAAGGAAGTCAAATTTTGAAATTAATGCTGAACCTCTGTAATGAGATTGTATGGAATTTTATTTGTAGCTACACTAAAACTTGGAATGGTTTATAGAAAGATAGAGAGAGTTGCATAACAACTATTTATAAATAGTCATCGGCTCGCTCCTCAGCATTCATGAATGTACATAATAATATGCAATACTCCAGTATATTTGTAGAACATATTTAATAAAAAAGTTATTACATGAACAAATATGGATTTTGCATACGGTGAATCACTTTAAGCTAAAGCCAAAGCCAAAGCCAAACAATAAGCCGTTGCTTGTTCTGACGTGGATAGTGGCTAGAAAAGCATTTGAGAAGCGAATGTGGAATCCGCACAAGTGTTTCAGTCACTCGCACAAGTGTCTTCTCTAACTAGAGAATTATCTATCCTATTAAATACACACGTATGTATGTACATATATTTGTAGTTACACTCTTTACTGTACAGTGTATTGAGACTCTAACGCTGCCTTTGATTCCGATTCTGATTCTAATAACAACTCCTTTCTTTATTCTCAACTCTCTTGCTCTTTGTGTGTGTATGTGTGTATCAGCAGTAGTATCATCTGATTATCCTTTGAGTCGTCGTCCTCGTTCAGTTAGTTGAGTCTCGAGATCGACTTGACTTTGTGAATCTCGACAGAATCCGAATCCGAATCCAGACCCGAAATCCAAACGCAACTTAAAACTGGATGGTGATGGCAGAAAGAAGAGAGGAAAGTCTGGACTCTGTGCTTCTGTTTCTCTCTATACTTACACACATGTGAACTTCTCATCTTCATCTCGGTCCTCATCTTCAACTTCAACTTGAGCTTGAGCTTCATCCTCGTGTAATAAAGTTAATCCCGCGTAAGCAGCTGTACTTTTTCTACCATCGTTCTACGCTTCGGCCAAGTCCTTATCTGTATCTAGATCTGGACTTGTATCATCTGTATCCGTATCCGTATCTGTATCTGTGTTGTTGTGTTTGGAGATGTCAACTCGCATTTGAGCTCATTCAGCTCCCTTGACTGTGAACTGTGAAGAAATCACGTTTTACGTCTTCCTTCCTCTGCCTTTTCTATATCTCTCTCCCAACGCTCAAGCTCAATGGCTCTTCTTTTCTAGTTAACGGACTCTGAAAAGAGCTGTAGAGGGAGAGAAAGACAAATTCTCAGAGAAAATCTGGGTTTTTGTGGTCATTGACCATCATCTCATCGACTCGCCTCGAGTTTCACAAGAACGGATTTTCATCATTTTTGTAAACATACTTACAGTGACCATAGTGGATAATGAGCAAATTTTCTCCAAATCTCTTTTCAAATCCCCAATTTACTGGTGGTACTACAGTAATCAAGATTTAAAATGAGGGTACAGGGTACAGTGTATCTATCCATAGGATTTCAAGAGGATAATGATGATGTGATGGCATGTTATACGAGGACTTGAAGGGGGCTGCTTATTTTACCATCTTCTTTTTGCACGGACTGCACATTTGAATATCAGTTTGAATTTGCATTTTCATTTTAATATTCATTTGAATTTTGATTTTCTGGCCAACTTGAACCTTTGGATACTTTTGGACGAGTTTTGAGTGGAGTGCATCTGGACGAAAAGTCGAGAGTTTTGTCCAACTGCAAAAAGGAAACGTTGCAAAAGAGTTTTGGGATGAACATTTGTGTATTTGAACTAATTTCTATATTATGATGAAACGTGCACATGTGAGCGTATGATTACCTCGAGTACATATACAAATACATACATACATACATACGGCATGGTATTGTATTGTTGAAAGGGAGTCAAAGTCGAGTGGAAGTTTGAATTTATCTACAGCTTCGAATTTCGAATTGCTCAACTTTGAGTGGAGGCAAATAATAAGTATTTCTGTAGGTATAAATGTATGTAAGTATGCGCACCATGTAGGTATGCATATACATGTAATGATATCTGTGTATCAACACACCGTTTGCATTAGATTTATGAGAGGAGCATCGGATTGAGCTGAAAATGAACTGACAACTTGTGCGCATACATGTGCATAGTTTGTAGTGTATCCAGTATCCACTGCATAGGAGTGCGAGTGTGTGTATGTATGTGAATGTATGTGTGTGAAATTGTGGTGGAAGGGAAAAGACCACAAAACAGCTGCTACGACTGCGGCTCACTGCTAAAGTTTTGCCGCTTCGACGTAATTCCTACAGTTCAACAACAACCAACCATCACATCCTCTGACTACTGATGAAAGAGTTTCAATTTTCCAGTTTCAATCCAAGTTTATGTGAATATCCTGGATACATATATGTGTATGTATGTCTGCTGTATGAAGTTTTCAAGTGCCTCTTACGCAAAAGATTACGTAGAATTGCGCATTGGCTGGCCCCTCACGCCTTCAGGTAGTACACATACTTAAATGGTAGTGGAAGCAGTGTATTTTACCTTTCTGCGAATGTCTCGGACAACATACGGTGGAAAAGTTCCATCAAGTATTGTGAAAGAAAGATCCGTATTGATGTCCATCCGGCAATGTTGAATCGAAAGAGTAGGATTTTTTCTCTTGTTGTTGGTAGCTTGGTGTTTTCGCAAAATCAGCTGAATAGTATGTATACACGGTATATAAAGTATTGTAAAGTCTGGACATTTAAAAAAAAGCTGAAAAGTTGTCAAGCTTTTTTCTGTTTACTGTGGTGTATCGCACTCATTGTTAGATAAATATGTTGATGTAGTTTTTTACGCTTTTTGACTGCGTTTGAGTGAATGTTTTCGCTTTTTAGGAAAGTTTTTACAAGCATGATGTTTACAAGCATCAGTAGCAGTTGGTCAGTATCGAGTATTGAGTGTAGATATGGAACGGAAAAAAGAACCATAAGGCAGATTTACACTGTCAACGTTTTTCTACGTTTTGTTGTTGACGACAAAAGATGAAATAGAAATCAGTTGGTGACATTTTGAACAGCCGTGTTGTCTGCTTGCTTGCTCATATCCCGGCAGTTTGAGACTCGTGGACATTATAATGTGATACGCGTAAAAAATCTGTTCATTTTTACATTTTGACTCTAAATGGAAAATTCCGGAGGTGACAGTGTTCTGAATTTCCGAGGAGAATTTTAAATTTTGAATACAAATGGACATTCTATAAATAAAAATATGCGCCAGCATCTTAGATTGACAGCGATTTTCCATATTTTATATCCAGTGCATTGCAAAGGCTCGACAGCTCAGCGCGGAAACGATGAAAATACCTACTTGATTTTTGTAAAACTCGTATAAGTACTAGTAATGATGTAGTTAAAATTATAAGATATTCCATCTCAAATCTCACCACTAAGGAAAAATCTTGAATGTTCTCTTGTGACAAAATTGGAGGAAGTAAAGAAGCAGGGATTACTGTAAATGACAAGAAGAGAAAGGATAAGTTTGAGCAAAAGGAAGCATCAGGAGCATTCAGTCAGTCGTACACCTACTCTTTGATTGATTCCAACTTTGTCAAGTTGCTCCATATGACAATCTGAAGGAGGATGAAACTCACAATCAGTATATGGACCTGCATATCGTATACAGTAGATTCTGGCTATAATCAACTTTTCGTTATGTATAGTACAAGTATTTTGAATGCTCACTCATACTAAACTCAAACTCTTCTGTAAAGAGTCCCAGAATTTTTAAAGGGGAAAAATAGTCACGACCGTTGACTACAGCACAATCAGGATTCACTGTATTGTATTTCTGTTTGGTTGCATTTGGTTGCCTTTGCCTTTCGCTTGAATGAAAAATCTGGTTCTTCTCCTCCTTGACAGCCTCGAGCGACAAGTCGAGAGCGAGAGACGGAGAATGAGGTGCAATGTATTGTACATAGCTATGGAACATAGAATACAAATGCATGGAAGAATCAAATGCGACAGCGCCTTTCACAATGGGAGAAAAGGCAGTGAAAAAGAGAGTCTGTGAATTTGAATTTGAATTCAAATTCGAATATTTCTGAAATAAATCTGATAAGTCATAATACCGATATGTATATGAATGAATATTTTGTGTGGTGCACATTGGTATTGTCGTTGGTTCTTTACTCGCTGTTCAATTCAAACGTCGACAACTGTCACTGACAATATGTACGATGTACAGGCATAATATCGACAATCAGGCAAGCTCAAAAATTGTGAGAAAAAAATCTTGGAAACCACTGACTGATGCTTTTAAAAAGTAGGAATGTCTTTTCCTCCACCAAAGATGGGACACATAATGGGATTTTGAAAGCTTTTTACTTTTACTTTCACATGCACAGATGCATTCCTCTTCGGAATTGTGAAGAAAAATGAATACAAATGCAAATGCAGATCCAAAGTATTGTATATATATGTTCGTTAATTCAAATTTCAGACTCTCATCATCCTTCTTCTTTGCAAATAGCGTTTTGAAAGGAAGAAAAGGACTTTCTGAAAGAATTCAGCCTCTTTCAACTTTTCGTTCCCAGAGCCAGACACTTGAAGAAACCAAAAAGCATAAAGCCTAAAAATAAAAAGTGAAGGGAAATGTATGTACAGAGCGTTTGTTAAGAAAGTTCTACCACGTTTTTTCACTGAACTAGAGTTGGGTTGAAAAAATGGAGTGCCGTCAAGCTTTTTGAAAAAACACTGATGTTTTTTAAAGTTGAAAATGATTTTGCAACCACGTTCGTTTTTGTTTTGGGTATTTTTCTTGTCATTTTATATCGATCGAAGAAGAGTTTATAATGAAAGTTTTGTTTTTTTTTTCTTTCAGATTCTATAGAAACCCAAGAACGTATGGATTACATCATACCACAACATAACATATCACGGATATTATAGCGAGTATGAAGAGAAAGATAGCGGACAAAGGAGGAGAAGTAAAACTACAACAGGATCATTGAGTTGAAATTGAAATTAGAGAAAGCCGGAGAAAGCAGGGCAACAGGAATATAAAAAGACTCGTATCGTATGGCATAATGGGTCGTTTTGACTCTCCCTTGTCGGTGGCCACACTTTTTTTGGCAGCCACCGTCGTCAGTGTGGGGCTCATCTTCCTCTTTGACGCCGAAGAGGAGAGTCGTCTAGCAAAGGAAAACGCGAGCAAATATCCACCACCGCTGCCTCAAATCCAGGAAAAGGAAAGTATACACCACACGCAAGAGCAAATTCCTCAATATGTATCACAAAACCACAATCAAGTTTATACAGCCAAAAAGAGGTCCGACGATCACTCCAATAAAGGTAAGAAAACGCTTTTGTATTTCACTGACTTTTTCCATTTTTTACAAACAAACCTTTCACGCAGAATTTTTGATTTCTTTAAAAAAACGAAAATGTTTCTTTACTAAAATTCATAAAAACAGTAGACAAAGAGAAAGCTAAAAAAACATTATCCATCTGCATCTCGTGTTTCATGCTCAGAAGTTTCTGTAACACGAATTTCAAAACAATCCCGACCCAGATATTGCAGAAAACTAGTGAATTTGTTGATATCAATAAAGCCCTAAATGGTGATAGGATTGATAATACATACAAGGAAAAGACAGGAGAAATAACAACAAGAGCAAGATTATATTGTTGCGTTCTCCTTGTTATTTGTAGTACAGTGTACTATACATAGACAAACAGATAGGTATTTTCATAGAGAGTGTAGTATGAAAAAGTAGAGTTTGGTAATAGGCAATTGGTTATTTGATGGGTTGGTGATATTATGGGCCGTTTAGATTAAGAGCTATCTCTTACGTGGGCACGAGTACAGCCCAACAGGGTTTTGCGAGCCATGCCATGCTTTGCCTCGATTTTTCGATGCCTCTCGCTTGTACATTATACACACAGTGCACAGTGCACCCAACACACATACTGCTAAAGTTATACGTATATGCTCGTTGGAAGCATCGATGCTTTGCGAATTGCAACATTCAACGTTTGGGCAAGGGACAAATCGATTTCCCTCACTCTTTACGCTCTCTTGCCCTTCGATTACAACCAGGGCTACAACCTACAAAGAGCAAGGGAAAGTGCGAGTGAGAGTGAGAGTGGAACTGGAACTGAAACTGAAACTGAGCCTGCTGCTGGAAATTCGACTCCAGAATTACTTTGTGCATCACCTTGCCCTAAGTCGATCCATCGTTTCGTTTCGAGTCCAAAGCAGACACACACTGCACTATATACTGTATACATTATACATACATAGGGACATGCATTACGTATTACCATTAAACCATACATGGAGGAAAGAGAACAAGAAAAAGAAGATTCTGTTCTATGATTTATTTCCTTAGCCGGATGTATTAAAGTAACGCCTCCAGCTCTTTATTTCTCTCTATGTATAATGTATATGGGTGGCTCCCATTCTTTCTTTCTTCTTTGACCCAATGACTGTGCCAATATGTATAGTGTATTATGGTATTTCATGGATTCTCTTCGATTATTTTTTTGTTTTGGCCCAGTTTCATTCTTCCAGGTTTTTATTGTTTTTTCACCACGGTGAAAACGCTTCGTGTTTTGATCTGGATTTTGTTGAAATGTTTGGGAGAAAATGAAGGGGAAAAAGATTTTTGGGGGATTTTTATTCATACTTTGAGGAATTGTTTGAGGAGGCAAAAAGAATTTGAAGTAGAGGCTCAAGCACAAGTTGAATTTAGAAAAGTTGGTGAGTTGAAGAGTTGGAAATTTGGAGAGTTGGAGTTGATGTTGAAGTTTGAGTTTCCCTCCCAATTTTTCAGGATATGTTCCGGGATTTTGCAAGAAGGACGAAAAAGGGAGAAAGACAGGCCTGCAAATCAGAATCAAAATTGGCTTGCTCATATATAGGAAATGACGGCTTCTGTCATTGTGTTCTTCAAAGACCACTTTTTGATTAACGAGTTTACAGAGTGAGGCGATAAATCTGTCATGCTCTACGCGCCTTCTGCTTTCTCCGGCTTTCTTCGCCTCCTCTCGATTGTACATACGTACAGCCTAAAAGTCTCGAAACCGAAAAAAGTGGAGGCAAACACGGCGTGGGAAATTACATTTTGATCCATATAGAGCCAGCCAGCCAAGCAGCCAGCCAGCGAGTTTCTCCATACGCTTTTGTTTACGTTTTGTGATCTAGGAGGGCAAAAGTTTCTCCATTCTCAATTCAATCCAGCTTTTCCTTGCCTTCGCCTTTTCTTCCCGGTTTTGGCCCGTCCGCTTTGTCTGGTTTTACATTAGACACAATACATACTTATATACAATATTTACTTTCGTCCGGACGACTGACACTATTCGAATTCCAAAGGCAAATGCACAGTCTAAAAGTATAGTATAAAATTGCACCGAATTCCTTGCATTTGAAGAAATTACTTTTCCCTACAATACATAAAAACATGGTTTATTTTCATTTCACAACTCTACAAAAGGCTCAACACAAGGCGGAGAAAAAAGGAAACAGAAATAGATATAAGTGGGAGACGGCTGAAAATTGAAGTAAATAAATTGAGTTTGTATTATAAATCGCGGCCTTTGCCTGGATATATGTATAGTGTATATTGTATATATGCTCTTTGACTGCTATACTGTAGACTGTAGAGTCGTGTTTATTTTGTTGCTCAAGATTTCTTTTTGGACAAAGGGCAAAATTCGCTTCCTTTTACAGTTCAAAAGATTTTTCTTCAAATGTCGAATGTTATGAGGAGGTTTGACCTTTGCTTCTGATTTCGATTTCTCATATTTTTGTTTTTCATCCAACCTTGAATAGACTTTACACAAATTTCAAAAGCTTTTTCAAGAAGCTTGGTTTGGTCTAAACGGAAAGAAAAAATAGATAAAAATTTCAATGATCCAAGCGTAGGCTTGGAGTTACAATCAGCTAAACAAAGACAAAATTGTACCTGCTCGAGCATTAATTTTTGTTGATGAAAATTCTGCAGATTTGTATAGAAATGTCCGTTTTCATTAGATGATGAAAGGTTTGAGATTTGTGGGGCTGAGAGACTTGCCTTTCTTCCTTTTTTGAAAAAGAAAAGATTACTTTGGCCATTGTGTATTCACGTACATGCTTTCATAATAAGGCAATCGTAAGTATGTATTGCAGTATAGTTATGGATGGAAATTACAATAAAACGATTATGTCTATATGCTTATGATGATGAAACCTCAACACAAATACAGTCAGTAAAAAAATGTGCAGAAAAGTAAAGTAAAGTATAATACAGAGTATAATACGATATTAATGGTTAGCATGTACAATGTGCAAGATCCGCCGTAATTGTCTTCTTTTATATCTGTATTTCCCGTCTAATAAGTTTCCACAAGGTAAACTTTCTATGGGCTCACGTGTGCGTTGCTTTCCCCCTCTTTGGGTTCTGCTTTTCACGTGCCTGCTTCCTTTCGACAAGAAAAGGAAGGGGAATAACTATAACTACGTATAATGTATATATATATACATACATGAGGAAGATGTGTGAGAGGAAAAACAACAGTTTGTTCTTTTTTCGCTTCCCTTTCTCATTTGATCATTCCATCCCTCACGCTTTTTCCCTTCATCCATCTTTTGTGCTTGCTCAGCATCGTGTGATCGTCCTGTCTGCTCTACTCCAACTCCAACTACCGATGCATATGCACAAGAAGCGGGGAGCTCAAGCAAAATCCACTCTTCTTACTCTATGAGACAACCTTTCGAGTTTTTGGTAAAATCGAGAAACTTTTCTCGCACACAGAAACAAGGAAGAATAAAAAGAACAGGGGGCAAATGAAAATATCGGATGGCTGGATGGATGGATAGAAAGGCAGTAAGCAGTGAGATTCTTAATATCAAAATGAATGGCATGTACATTTTCAATATTAGATCAGTATATTAACAAGGTTTGGCAAAAGTCTTTTCAATTTCCCCAAAAATTTTGTTACCAATTCTTTTTGTCATTATCCTCTTTACAACTTTTTTGTTTTGCTCTTTTCTTGTTCTCCTTTGAAATCTTACATTTTATCCTAAATCACTAGTAAAAAAATTAACATTTACTTGAAAGCAAAATCTCCATGGTTTTATTTCGTGAAACTCGTTTCCCCTCTTATTTCTAAGCAGCTGAACTTGAATGTAAATATGTATATTGGTAAATTGCACATTGTACTAATATTATGTGTACCTTCTGGACTAAAAGTGCCTACAAATACAAACCTGCTGGCCACACGAACACGCCAAATCCAAATTGTTCACTCACGGCTCCCGATCCCGAACAAAACGAGAATCAAAGGCAAAAAAAGAGGGAATAAGACGAATATTGAGGAAACGTAGTGGGTAGTTTGTAAACAAAAAGTTTTCAAGGAGGTATATAAAAATATACTTGGAGTTTATTATGCTCAATATTTTTTGAGAGGAAAAAGTCAAGCCATGCACGATTCAAGGCGTTCATTATTAATGTCATTATTGTTGCTGATAATGGCAAAAGACGACCGCAAAGGAAAAGAGAGAAAGCATGGACATTGAACATACATAATCTCTAAGCAGCAAGTATGGAACCAAAAAGAAAATGAAATGGAATTCTATTTCATTCTATTCTATTCTATTTTATGGAATGGAGTAGAACGGAGAATGAATACATACAATGAAGAGTACGAGCAAAAAGCATAATTTGCTTAGTCCACGCTCATACTTCATATGCATGATCAGCAGAGTATATGCACTAAAACACGGAGAAAATACGACAGGGAAAAATAGTGGATTGTCTGTATCCAGCATTTATGATAGGTATCAGCTATCAGCATATTGTGTGTGTAAAAGTATGTACATACGTGGGTAGTAGTAGATCTGGTGATAATGATTATACTGTACATAATACATGCATGGAAGGAGGATACAAATGAGACTTTTTTATGGCAAAAAATCAAGAAAAAATAATGGAGGAAGTACAAAGGACTTTCCCTGTGCTACTAAATATGTATTGTATGTACAATGTACAGTGGACTATACAACACACACCGCATGTTGGCACACAAGATGAAGATGAGGATGATGACGAGCACGTTGCTTTGGTCCATACAAAAAAGTTGTGTATACATACATACATATATACATACATACATACAGCCTCCGCTTTTTCCTTTTCATCTTCATTCCCATGTGTAGGTTGTTGTTGTTGCTGACATTATCATCATAACATTGGCACAAGATTGGCTATATATAGAAGGTACAATATCCCAAACTATAGTGAGTATGTAGTATGTAGGCTCTGGACTGTGTAGTGACGATAGACCGAAAGGAGAGGGACTGTGAGACTGTGCGAAAAGAGTATAGTATGTCATTCAATATGGATGTAAATGAACTCAGAATGTAGAGCAAAGCGCAAAGACACAGGGAAAGTAGAAGAATGTGGAGGAACACAGACTAAAATAAATATTTGCTTAGGAGCAAAGGCAAAAGCAAAGGCTGGGGCAAACGCAGAGGCAGATACAGAGGCAAAAGGAAAGCAAGGACTGGATGACTAAATCGCACGCAAAATCCATTCCTTTCCTTCACCCTTTGCACATATTTCTCCATTATTTTGTTTCATGTTCTCTCTTTGTACATTTTCTATTTGCACGTGATAAATGTTCACACAAACAAACACATGCTAAAGTAAAAACAATATTTAGATGTTGCTGAGGTTGGGCATTGCATTATACATTATATATAGCGAGAATAGAATTGATCGTTCTGAGCTTTATTTGCTTCGGGTTTTGATATAAGGCTTTATTTTTTCACTATTATACCATCTTACTATATGTAGCAAGCAGTAAGTAACTAATGTTACTTACTGGGTTTTAGCTGTTGTTTTACAACTGTGAAAAGTTGTTCAATAGAAGTCAGATCATGATCAAGATTAGCAGTAAATCATTGGAAAGTTATTAACGAATACCAAACCTCTTCAATGCATAAAAGTGTAAACATCAAACAGTCTAGCCTTGTAAACAACAAAATTTCCTTAAAAAAACAAACTGTAACAGTATGAAGGTTGACACGGAAGATATGAATCAAGGAGAGGAAAAGTAAAAATAACTATCTATCTATCTCTAAATAACAATTATTAGTGTACAAATAAATCGAGAACTGCGCAGTAGCTATACATTATACATGCATCAAACATGGCTAAACTCTCTTTTCCTCAAAAGTCATGACGTTTTGCTTATGGTGGGCAAATGGTGTACTTTATGCCTGTACATTTTTAAGCTTCAAAATAAAGTTGTGACTTGCTGTTTTGGAAAAAGCATTTCTGATAAAGGTGTCAAAGTCACAATAGTAGAAGAAAAAACGGGGAAAACAGAAAAGCAAAGTATAACTTGACGTAGTGTCCCAAAAAGGAAAAATTCTAAAGCTCAGTTTCAAACGAAAAATTTAATACCGGTTTAGCATCGAATAAATTGGAAGTTTTTATCATTGTACATTGTACATTGTACATACCTACTGCAATATAGATTGTGTATTGAATTGAAGTACTTTCATATTTCCGCAAAGTAAATAAAGTTAATGTAGTTTGCAAAATATATTGTTTGCCTATTTGCTTACATAAACAGGAGCGATGAGCAGAATTTTCACATTGGCATTTCCTCTGGAAACATATTACGACTTTTTATCGTGCATAATGGGTAGCAGTTGCTCAAAATTCCATGCACGTACAAAACGTACAATATGTATTGCAATATGACCATTATACATATGTACATACTTAGATACGTCATATTGTACAAGTCTTTAGACTGTGGATGTAATAATAATAACAATTGTAATTGTGCAACGCTCACCCATTTCACCACATATAGATAATCTTTATGACCATTGCACATCGCCATCGCCTCATTATGATGAGTCTTCAGCACGGGAATATTATAGCAATAAAGTTTTCCTGTACGCAGCTCAGCATGTTCAGTAAATGTTTAATGTCCGTTATCAATTTTTCATGATGAATTTTGCCGTTTGCTTTCCCATGCTGTTTGCACACAGGCAGAACACTGCACTTAACATCTCGTGTGTACATATTGTAGTATAAATATGTATGTATTTGACTATATGTACAATGTACATGCAATTGAATGTAGAGAGTATATGAGCCATGGGGAAAGTTGCATTAAAATTAAAACACAAGCCATCCTCTGGAAGAGGTCTCATCTGTTCTATTTTTTCTACCCCTTTCTTCATATTTTTGCTTACTTTTCTCTCCTTCCTTCTTTGGCTCGTTTTGCTCCATTGCTCATTGCTCATGTGTCTTGAGAGCAAAAGGAGATTTTTCTGTCTCAAGAAAAGACAAGACGTAAAAGTTGAACATGTATAATATATAGGAGAAGGATCGTTGAAACAGGATTTTTTTCCCTTTTCTTTATTCTTGTAAGCCTGTAGTTGCACTAGAATTTGGATTTGGATTTCAATCATACATTTTTCATCGTACTCTTTCCTCTGTTCTACGCCGAAATAGGGATATTTATACATGACCTACAGATATATATCTGTAGGAGTATCTGAAGAGTAGAATCCACATTCATTTTAAATTGAGGATAAACAAACAAAAACTTCAAAAGTGAATTCGGGTTTTCTCCCATTATTTTATCCGTTTCATGAGGCATCAGCTTTTCATTGAAAATGAATATGCAATGATGATGAGGATGACTGTGAAGACGTCTGAGGTGAATTTCCATGAAAACTAAATGCTTAATGCTGAATTCTGAAAATTCTCAGCATACTGACAATCAGACCACTTCTTTTCCATGTATACATATTATATAATACACATTACACATACACAATCTTCCCTTTTGCACTGCTGTCAGCAGCAGTGACCGAAAATTTAAAGCCAGTTATCCCTATTTGTCTGAGGGAGGCTCTGTCTGTTTTCTCTAAGTCTCACTTCTGCCTTTACTTTTTCTTGTCCTTGGCCGTGTTTTGGTCGTTGGCCCAAGTTTTATGCAAAAACTTTGGAGACTCCATACTTGAGGAAGATTGGGATTTGCCATAAATTGTCCATTCCATGGAACCGTTCTATGTATGCAGTGTGCACATACCGCCATGCTTTTGGGAGAAAACAAGCACCTTGTGGAGTAAACAGAGAATTCGGATTTCAAATTAGCGAACAAAGAAGGCAGGACAGCTATACATACTACACAGATAAAAACTAAGATCCAAGCTGAGGCATCATGTCCAAGCAGGAAAAAGAACGAGAGAGCCAGAAAATTCCAGAATCTTTGCAGTTCCTGCCTGGGCTTATTAGGAAACGAGGAAGGTGACATGTGGGAGGAAGGACTTTACGATTATGTCCTGGATTAAGCCAAGACCACACTAGTAGAAATACTACATACATACATATCCGTGCCTATGTATTACACATTTGCAATCCGAATCACAAGCACAGGCCAAAAGAGGAGACACACTGAAGTGTGTCGTCACTCCTCAGCTCAGTTGCACAGTAAATTCCACAAAAGAAAGAGAGAGTCTTAGTTCGAAGCTAACAACAGTCAATAGAGTTGGACGGCGTTGTGTTGTGTTGAGTCAGTGCAGACTGCAGTCCTTTCCCTTCCTATACATGCATAAAGACAGAAAGAGGAATGTGCATCCGCCGCGTATAACTCGACTACAAACTTTTAACACTGCAGCTTTGCTATTCAAAATTCAGTAGATTGTGTAATGGAGGGGTTTGACAAAGCTTTGGAATGTACTAAAATTTTATTTGAGTGTTTATGGATTCCTTTCGTAGGTGTAGCAGCGAAAAGAATTATCCACATGGAACTGATTTGATTTTGAACATTTTTCATATTACATATTTCAAGCCTCCCGAATACCATCGAAAATTGGGAGCGTATAACAAAATTTGTGCATAAATTGCAATCATAATCATACCCGGTTGGCTCCTTACACCCACATACATTTTATATTGTGCGTCCATGTATGGAATTCGAAGGGAAGAACGGGGGAGAGACAAGTGTAGACAAATTTTACTTGAGGTGACACACACATTTGCATAAGTAGATCAGGCGGACATGCAGCAGAAAAGAGGGAGGTAGAGACACAGAGGGAAAGATAGAGACAGGAGAGCATTTATTTCTGCTCTCGTATCCCTTCCGCTTGTATCCGTCAACTCTCAGCGGTCTCTTCCTCTTTGTGGCTTCCATGTTACTTTCAGCGTTACCTTCAACGATGCCTTGGACTCTCGAATAAGACTACAACAAACCAACAGGGAAACTGCAACGACAACTATGAGTACAACACATCAGCAGAAATGCCTAGGAAAAAAATTCCTCATGACATGGAAAAGAGTGGTGAAAGCGGAGAGAATTGTGGACAGAGAGAAATCTCATATAGAAGTAACGAGAATGTCAAGTCTCCTTTAGGACTGGCCTCTCTCTTTCCCTCGTCTTCTTGGTTTTGCTCCTTTTCTAATTCGAAACAGCTGCCCGGAGCAACGTCCGATTCCAAACCATGAACATGGATGTATAATGTATATTGTATATACTATGTGTAATGTGTATGCATAATATCGGAGCAGCATGAGATGAATATTAGGATGAGAATGACAACGAAGATGAAATGATACATCCTGTTACTACACTTTGGACTCGTAAACACAGTTAGTTTGTAAGTATGAGGAAGAGCAAGTGATAGAGTTGATGTTAAGGAGGAGGATGAATCTCAAGTTGGATTTGTATAGGTAGAGCTGGAATAGGAATAGGAAGACAGACTGTGGCGTTGGGATTAGACCAAAAGACGAGCGGAATAAGGTGATTTACTCGAGGATTTTCGCATCCTACCTTCCCCACCTGTATACTATATCTATGTATACACAATACACACAGCAGGTGTAGGGTCAATGTGGTAAAGGTTGCCAGAGGGGTGAACTTGCTCATCTCAATTTTGAATTAACTTTCCATTCAAAGTACTTTAAATATGAATATTATACAATCATCATACTAACTGTACTAAATACTATCTTTGAGCTCCACTGTAACTGTGGCCAATTTAAATATTTTCTGGTTTCCTTTGGGGTTAAAGTCCAAAGCCAAGTGGCTTGTCTTAATTTTTGTAATTATTTTAATAGACTAAATTCAATGCCTTTTAAGTCTTCAAGTAAAACCTTTTGGCGCCTGCCTGAAAGTGCTCAAGCACGTACCGGAAAATTAAAACGTAAAATAGATTACATGTATTCACTGGCTCGGTTTCCCCGTACAAATTACATATGTGAATGAGTATAGAAAAACGTGTACATGCAGTTTTCTGCGGTGGAATTGGAATTATTAGGTGGAAATTTCTGTATAAATGGCTCGAGAAATGACGAGGGAGAAGACACCTGGGTTTTGCCTGTGTTTGATATCCGTATGCGAATTTGACTAGTCACTATGTAGATGCGGATTGACTTGCCTTGGTTTGGCTTGGCTGTTGGCACTTGCGTATACATTATACATGCATACGTGTTGCTGCCAGGCTGGCTAAAACCGGTGGAAAGGATTGGATTGATTGTACTGAAGGGGATGTGGAAAAAGTGGAGCATTTAATATTCTGCTTTATGCACGCGTTTTCTTCCGCGGCTTTTTATGATTTTCTCTCGTTTTGTCCCAGAGGAATTTATTTATTCTTGCTGTCTTGTCTGTCGCCGTCGTTTCTTTCTTCTTCCCTTTCCTTTTTTACTTGCTCAGGTTGGCCGTGAACATTTTTCTGCTTTCCTTCCCCGGTGACTTTGAAAACTTTGTCTCATTTCTATTTCTATTCCTCTTCTTTTTCCTTTCATGCTCCGACCTACAATGTAGGGCCTACATACACACACCCACACAGAGTGACTGCATTTTCTCTCTGCACTCTCTTTTTCCCAAACTAAAAAGTTTTGCTATTCCTAGTTTGATTTGGAATTTCGACTTTTTACTCTGATATTACTCTTGTGTGAGATTTCGTTCTGCATTCTGCGTTTGAAATCGAGACTGAAATCGGATCCATCGTCAGTCGCCGACTCAGCTCCGTTTTGGGCTGAATGAATGTGAGCTTTGGTTTTGCTTGCGGTTCTGTTCCTGACTCGGAATTTGAATGTGAATCTGCATCAGAATCTGAATCTGAATTTGAATTCGAATTTGGTTCTGCGGGTGACTTGGCGTTCAAATTCTTTTCCCCGTACTACGCTCGTTTTTGCCACTTTCCCTCCTATTTTTCCTTGCGATCACACACGACGAGTTTCTTCATGCACGTCCGCCTCATTTTTCGCCCCTGGATTCTTCACCGTTGCCGCAAGAAGAAAAGGAACAAGATCGAATGTGAATATTGCAAACGATATTGATATCGATATCGATATTGCTGCAAGGATGAATTGAGTTTCGTCATGGCCTTGAATTTTATTGCGTTTCCTTATTATTATACATGCTCAATATCGAAATTTGGATTAAAGTGAACCATTTTTACCCATAAGTTTATCTACATTTTTGAATTTTACTGATGACAAACTATGTATCTTCACAAGAGCTTTAAAATGAATACCTGTTCCAAATTTTACGTGCTTACCTGGGTGTTAGACAGGTTTTGCACCAAAAAGCAAATTTTGTGTGTGTAATTGAATTTTTAGTTAGAGATTTAAAAAAAAGTTGATGACAGGCGGTTTTCGAAAAAACACATGACAAAGTATGAAACCTATATCTTTGGAAACTGTAATCAAGAAACTATTCTCACTTGTCAAAATGTAGAAAAAATGCATACTGTTTTAAATATCTTGCAATATTAATTTTGTTCTGCTATACGACTTTAATTAATTTTGTAATGAGTTTCATACATACGTGCCTCGTAATTTTCTCCGAGAATTAGTGCACGTAATTTGGACACAATTCTAATAATCCAATTTTTCCAGTGGCTTAACTTGAAGTTGTATCAAAATTTCCCTAGGAAATTCGCATAATATAATATTGCCAGCGCGTTTCCTATAATTCCGCTTCACTAATCCTCATTACTCACTTGCACAGCAATGACTGTATACCGTATACATGTACTTGCATGCATTATACATTTGCTGAAATGGTTCTACCCACCTATCCTTCTTTTTTTGTTGGAATTGGAAATGTCCTGCTTCCATTCTTTTTCCTGTCTCTCCTCTCCACTCACTCTGATTACGATGAACATGAAAGGCGTTGCGTTTTCCCCACGGGCTCGATTTTTCACTAAAACGAGAAGACGAAGAAGAAAGACTGAGTGAGAGAGAGAGAGAGAGAGAGAGAGAGAGAAAAGAAAGTAGGAAGTATAGAAATAGAGCAGGAGAAGGCAGACATTAAAAGATCTAAATAGGGCGATGAGATGAAACCATGAGAAAAACACACCTAAATTTCCCTGTACGTAAGTATACATAACATACAACTACAAACACACAAAAGAAGGTGATGAGACAAATGTCGGCGGGTTTGTACATTTAAGAAAAACAGAGTAGAAAGACAAGGCGAGAGCGAGACTTGGGAACTTGAGTGCGGAAAGCGTGGGCTGATCAAGCTAATAGGGAGAGAGAGAGAGAGAGAAAGAGAGTCAAGAAAAGGAGGGAAAGGAAAGGACGGCGACGAAACAGAATTACATGTACTATATGTACATTATACATGTATGCAAATACAAGACAAGTTCATAAGAAGGAGACAAAGAAGCAGGAGTAGTCGACTACAACGAGTAAGACGAAGACGTTCCGTCCTCATGTATAATTTGGAGGGCTTATACAGGAATTAGAGTTAAGAAAACATGGACGGGGAAAGTTAGTCTAATGAATGAGCGGATAGTTTCTCATTTCCTCTCTTTTCCTCTCCCTCCTTTTGGATTTGGATATCACACACTCCTGAATAAACAAAAAAGATAGAAGAGAACATACTTTCTCTGCTTCTTCCTTTCTATCCGCGCCTCCTCTCCAACCTTCTGCTCATTCCACACAACAAGTTTCTTCTTCCCCTGTCTTTCTATTCCATTTTCCTTTTCCGCACTGCCTTAGTTTTCGTTCTGCTCTGGCTCCGGCTCTGACTGTATAGAACTGGATCTTTATTTTACTACATAAATGGAACGAGAAACTAAGACCTGGTTCACTTTCTCTGCTCCTGCCCCTTTTTCTTCCTCGTGTTCTTCTTGCCAAAGTTTACCTTTTCAATTGAATTCCTCCAAGTTAGCATGGCTGCACCGTTTTCCCTAATACTTACCGTGCATTTATATATATACATCTGTATTTGTTTTTGGCGATGGCTCTGGTTTGGTTTTCCTACTCCTCCTCGTAAAGTCATCTTCATTGGAGGCACAATAGTTAGCCTAGTTAGTAGTTAGTTTATTTTACTTTATCCCAAGATTGTCTGTTCAATATTGAAATACCAGGGAAAGGAACAGCAGAATGAGATTACGCAGATATATACATTGTTAGTCATTTAAATTCCTCATTTAAATAATATCCATAGTACGTAGTCTATAGTCTATACACGAGGAAAATTAAATGGATTTCCATCAATATTGATCTTGTTTGACTTCTGAGTTTGTTGTGTGCTATAGGTATATATACAAGTCTTTATTATGTTAAGAAATTATAATTCGAATTAAAATTATGAACCGTATCAAGGTACAGATATATGTAAAGAAATAAGGCAAGGTGAATAAATACAGCTATTGTATAGTGAAATGAAACAGTCAACGGCAAACAAAAACCGCTGATCGTGCCTCCGTCCAGCTGGAGATGTAGGAGAAAAGTGAACATTAGCTTTGATATATTTACATAGTCAGACTCACAGAAGAAAAAGAAGAATGAAAATCTGGCTAGAATTTTAATGAGCTTTATTAAATAAAGAAAATTAGAGGACGGAGAGAAAAGAAAGTTAATACATAATTACATTATTAAATTAACATTGTTGTTATTATCATTACATTACATTCTTTTAAAAGCACCTTGCCTTATGTTTCGAATATTTTTTAAATGAACCAGGAAAGATTAGCATTTCATGAAAAAATCAAACAGTTTACATACTTTTTTGTAGAAAACTCAACGGTATTTTGGATTTTTGGTGTAGTAGTACAATAAGATGGTACAGAAAAGCTTTCTTTGGAGAAAGAGGCTAGAGCAAATTTTCTTTTTGTTGCTTGGTTTAGTTGACGAAGAAGAATGCTGTTGTTGTGTTTTGCTCCCTTGTATGTGCGTATTTATTCAAAGCTATGCAAACGGAATCCTCGCTGGCCTGTAGATCTGCGTATTTTCATACGATAGTACATGTATGCGTAAGTGCGTTGATTAGTATTTGTACTCATTGTATTTGCACAGACAACAAAGTCAAACAACCAGGGTGGAAACGACAAGGCCGTTGTCGTTACAAAGAAAGGACGAGGACATTTTGCGCCAATCCTTTTGTTGGGTCTGTGCTACTCTCTTGATACCTTCTCCTTAACATTCTGCTCTGCATTTCAAGTTGTCTGTTCCTATTTACTGTATACTTATATTTACGCCCGCATTTCCTCTTCCTATCTCCTGCTTCTATATACTTGCTATTGTTTCTTGTACAGGAGCAAGGCTCAACTTTTAATTGTTTTCTTTGTGTTTCCCATTTAAGATCGAGACAAAAGAGAGAAAGATCCTTTTGTTTTGCCTTGATGCTAATGCTAATGTTGATAATATACATATATGTATACAATAGCGCCCCTTTGAACTCTTCTGATAATCTGGACTAATATTATCATGCATAATATAAAGTGACATGAAGTGAGATCAAGAAAGGGGCATTCAGATTGGGATTTGTAACCAAAGGCGGCTATAATGTTGTATAATGTAGTATAGCGTGGTGTCAGTGCAATAGGCTCCATAGCTATTTTTATTATGATTTTACTCTTTCTATTCCACTGTAATTTCCTTTGTCAACACAATAAGGAATTGAAATTAGCGAATAGAAACAACAATAAATATTTCCAGAAATTTCTTCAAGGTTGGCATTTGAATTTCTTTGATTTTACCTTTACGTTACCTTTGAAAAAAATGTCCAAGTTTATGTACGTAATAGGAATAAAAAGGAAAGTAAAAGTTTTTCCATATACTCGACGTCAAAATCAAAGCCAAAACCAAAGTCCAACTGAACTGCCACTCTGACTCCAACTCCAAATCCAACTTCAAATCTGAGTCCAGATCGAGATTTCGAACAGATTGCTGTCAAAGTAGGGAGAGAGAGAGAAACCGAGACAAAAATAGTATGTATAATGTATAGTTTTGTAAGTTGGAAAGTCACGTTATCGTTCTCTTTGGCTTGTTTCCTTCTCGGCACGTTCCATTGTACGTTGTGTATGGGGTACGCTTATAAATGTTCGAGGCATAGTCGAATTAAGCGTAATTTCATTTAATTAAGCCGAACAAACAAAAGAGAAGAGAGCCGACATCACGAACTGTGCGACAGAAAATAGGAAGAATAGAGAGAGCGGGAGAGAGAGAAAGCATGGAGTGGATAGGCGTTACACAAACCTAATTTTGATACACGGAGAGAGAAAGCATAGCTTAACATACCATATAAAATTAAGTTAATTAAAACTATACAGCCTGTTCTACATTCCACACAACAGCCTCCCTTCTTCTTCTTCTTGTTTCCTCTACCTCAAAACTCAAAACACGAAACTATATACAGAGGACAAAAAATAGAACAGGTCTGCACCGTGTATTTTTGTGTGTTGTATTGTATACGTGCATAAAAATCTAAATCTCTCGAATTTCGCCATTTTTCCAGCTGGCCCGATCCATCTCAAAGTTGGTCGAATATGAAAGCTTATGCGTATTTGAACAAAACAAAGAATCTAAATATCTATCTATTCGGTCATTAGTTTTCAATCTGTGTATTATCTTGGAACACACGTTTTTACACAAAACAAATACCAGGAGTATGAGACGACCTGGAATAATTTTCAATATAAATTCAAGCCCAATGGCAAGCAATTTGTATTTTACCTTATTATCTTGTCGTTATTCTCTCATCAATAAATTTCTGCACCTTAGAAAATTTGTATCAACTACAAAAATTTACTTTGTGCTTCATTTTCATTTTATTTTTAAGACATGTTAAAAAACGGCCAAAGTACAGACATAAATTTAGAACTATTTTGAGTCATAGAATCAAACTCCTGGATCCTGGAATACTTCCGTGAACTTTTGTGATACATGAACAGAAACTCGACGTTCTTAACTAAACGCGTGATTAAATATTATGATTACATATTAAATGTCGTCAGTTGTCTGCTCCGGTTTCCGGGCATTTGCAAATTAGATGAAAAATAGGCATAGTTCAACCTTTGTTTGCAAATTTCAATTTGGGTGTTCAAACAAGTGAGCATCACGAGCTCTTGGAGATGTACCCGATATGTCTTTCGGAGAAATTACCTCAGCTTTATTCCATTCAGATTCAAGAAGAGTTTTAGTCCGACATTTGACAGATATTTGGATATTTTTAATTCGTAATAAAAATTCTGAGAAAAATGGATTTGGAATACCCACAACCGCTTGGAATTTGAAAAGGAACAAGTAATATTCCGTACACGACAATGCGGAGAAAGTAGGTAAATATGCAGGGAAGAAATCATTTTATTATTATGACTATGTATTGCTATTATTAGTTTCACTCCTACTTTTCTCTCCTATGTGTACGTAGGTATATCTATACAGATAAGCATGTCGAGTAGAGACACGGAATGAAAATGAGAGGCAAAAGGAAATAAATAATTACACGGGTGACTTTTAATATTCCATTTGAAAAAGGGGCCTTTGTGCTGTTTCTGTCTGCTAGTCACTTTAGTGGAGCTTATACATAACCAACTATGTACATACGCACATACAATTGTTATATAAACTGTGTATCACCTTTATGTATACTTGTATTCATATGTAGACAGGTATACTTAGTTTTGCATGTGAGAGTGAGGTTCTCTCTTGTTTTCCTGTCTGTCTTTCAATAGTCACGTAATGGCTCTGTATTTTTAATGAGTGTGAGGCTTACACACATCTACATTCTGCATACATTTTGAATAAACAGCCACTCTCTTCATTTTTAAGTGCATATTATGATGATGTGGAACTGGAACTGGAAATGGTTTATATATTGTAATATTAGCCCAACTGGGAGTTGAATATTGTTCTGGATAAATATTTTATAACAGCTCTCGCATTATTATTGCCGTACCTTATACATGTATAATGTATATGTACAATTCCACTCCTCCTCAATTTTTTAGTTGGACTTTTAACCTTTCCTTTTACTTTCACTTCCTCGTTTAAATAGGGCAAAACTGAAAAAAGATCAGAATGCTTGGAGCATTAGAGCATCCTATTTGGAATGCATATAGGAACATACATAGCATTTGTGAGCATAAGCATAATCATAATGATAGACATGACTGTAAGAACAATAAAAAAGAAAAATAATCTTTCCCATGACAATTTATGCATGGAATTTGAACAAAAAATGTAGAGTTTAAGCTTCATCTTCAGTGTGGTACAAAAAGCATTTTTAGCAGGGGGACAGAAATTATGAAGATCATTGTTGTAATAAGGAAATAAAATTTAAAATGTAATAAAAATCAATTGTTGATGCAATAAGCAAAATGTCCATTTTTCAACTAAACCAATTAAGTCAAAGTAAACGGGGCAACGCTAAGAGAGAGAGAGCATGTACTTATAAATTGTATTTTGCATGCACACTTCACACAGTATACAGTGAAAATATCTGGGCTCATATTTCGCATGCACATTAACAAGCAGGACGGTCATCAGCGGACAGACTGCGACTCGATTCATTCATTTCGATCCAATCGATACTTGATTATTTTATCCGAAGGCCGACCGTCTTAGCTCGGTTTATGTATATGTAACTTGCAACCTGATACACACAGTTGCTGTTCCGAGTCCAAATGCAAAAGTCTACATGATACATACACAATTCAATGGACTTGTTTTCCCAGTCGGTTAGTTTCATCACATTAGTTATCATATTAAAGTGCTTTTCTACATCTTCTTCTTCTTCCAAGTCTTGTCCTGCATGTTGATCTTCGGGGAACATTTGACCATGCATATAATTATAGAGGAATTTCAATCTCCACATGAAAAATGCAAAACGAGTTTTTGCGCTCGTGTCTTAACCTCAAATTATTCGCTTGCATAGTTGAATCTTAACTTTGCTCTGCCCATCGGATACTTTTGCTATGGCGGCCTTCCATCCTTCCGTCTTAAATGGGGAATTGGAACTGAAGCTAGAGCTAGAAGACAAAGTACAAGAGAAAGTATACAAGAGCTATATAGGGTGATACAGACGGCATCGATTTCTGATTAGGTTTCTTACATATTTATATGTATATGTGCACACTACATTTCTCTACTCAACTCAATTCATTTCAACTCCTCGTCCAACTCCAACTTTCTACGGAGAAGATAGACAAACATGTATACAGTAAATTGTTGGAATATGTTGTATACAAACACGAGCGTGCCCATTGCCAGAATTTCTCAGTTTATCGCCAATGGGATAATTCTATGTAATTTACTCCTTTCTCCATTCACTACTTTCTTATTCCGCTTCTTGTCCTTCTCTCTTTCCCTTATGAATATGTATTTCATATTATATTGAATGGCTTGGTTTGGCCTGTATTTGTATGAGTATGTTCATTGTTCATACATGTGTCCATGTCCATGGGCAGTTCATCCACGCCATGTCTGCAAATTCTTTTTCTCCTTCCCCTCTTAAACTTTTTGGGGAATGTCGACTGCTGAGTGGGTCGGCTATACGGTTTGAGTTTGAGTTTGAGTTTGGGGTTCGGTTTTGGTTTCGGGTTGGAGTTGGAGTTGAACGATAGAATAATCGACTTAATTTAATTTCAAGGGAAATCTCCGCTACGAGCTGACCAACTCCTATAATTTCCCATGCATACATGATTATAATTTACGGGTGCACTCTGTTATTTGTAATGCGAGACAAAGGACGAGGGACGGGACTAGAATCAAATGGACTGGACTGAACTGAACTGCAATAGACTCAAATTGACTAAACTGGCCTTGCCTCTTTGTTTATAGTTGGCTGAACAACTAGAATGAAGGATGAATGATAAATGATAAAGGGGAAGGTAATCATGCAATTTTCAAAGGCTTTTTCTCTACATTCTCATTCTCATATGCGCATTTCACCTAGCTTTGTTTTAAATCGAAAAATTGTTGGGGCAGTCAGATTCGCCGTTTTGCTGTAACCGTAACTACAATAAAATGAAAAATTTAATATTTGCAGAAAATGATAGAACTAATAGTCAAAATTTATTGTGGCATAAAAGATCAAAAGAAAAGATTTAGTTTTTTGCTGAGAGAAAGTAAGAATTTTTTAATGTCCCACACAAAACGTTTGGCATTAAATAAGTACATACTTGGTTTAACTTATCCTTTAGCATACTGTACTAGAACTTTGGGTGCTCTATACATATTAGTATGATAAACCTCCGTCATTAGTAAAACAGCTTGCAAAAATGTACTTTGTACCTCAAAAGCTAATTTCATTTTTCATGGAAAACCAAACAGATAAGTGATATTGTATATATACATTATTGCTTGCGATAAACCCAAAGAAAGAAGGTTGTTATACACTGGGCTTTCGATTAATATTGATATTGTCAGAGAGGAAGAGAGAAGGCTTTAGACAAAAAACTAAAGAGAGAAAATGAATGTGAATGGGTATTATTACAGTCTTATCTTTTCTCTCTATAAAGTGGACATGAGGCGGCGACTTTGTGATGTGATGTGACTCTGGTATTGAGCGGAGATAAAGAGATAAAGAAACTCTGGCCAACCATACGTGTGAGTGTGAATGTGAATATGTGCACATTGTGTATGTATATATATGTGTGAGTTATATTTTTGTGCATGAGTGATATTGTGAGGGAGGGAAAAAGAGAAGGCGAAAGAAATATCCAAAATCCCCATCCACTCACTTTTCTCTCGAGTGAGCAGACCAAAAGTGAAAGAAGTGGAGAGAGAGCGAGAGAAAGAGTAAGAGGAGAAGGCGTTCAAAGTAAATTGGGAATTTATTACTTGGCCAAATCCAAAGAGCTCACACCATCCGCCAAACCAACGCAAACCAAACCAAACTCTATCGAGTCAGAGTACATAAGGAAAGTAGAACTCGACCAGCCAAAAAGCAAAGGAAGGCAACTCAACTCAACGTCAAGAAACTAAGGGAAAAAATACATACATATACGCTTAGTATGTATCTAGACGTTGTCGTCGATTTGAACCATGAACCATGAGAAATGAGAGTCGAACAACTGACAGATAAGATAAAAGTGAAGTGAACTGCAGGAAGAAGTGAAGTAGGTGGGTTTTTGGAAGGAGAGAAAAAGTCTTTTACTTTTCCTAGATATTTTTTCGCTTTCTTTTTTTTCTTTCCAGCTGGAGCCAATCATCAGTCGGCAATCTACAGAAGCTAAAAGCTAGAATCTAGAATCCAATCAATGTACCATTTCCCTATCTTGCCTCGTGTATAATCCGTTTGTGATTAGTTAGTCTAATATCTAATGCTCAATATATCCTCATGATAGTGGAATTGATAGCAGTTAGCTGGATGGAAAAGTTACACAGTAGAATAGTCACTACTCACTACTTACCTTACTCATCAATATTCAACAGATTTTTTATTAGTCGATCCTCCTCCTCAGCTTTTTTCTTCCTTTTCGTTTCCCTTTCTTCGATAGGTACATAGATAGTAGATACTCCGCTCTCCATTTATTTGCTAGGCACTCTATCGACTCTTCACATTTTTCTTTTCTTTGCTTTATCTTACCTTTCCCAGGGAACAGCCAAGTGAATTAGCCGGAGCCAAATCAGCCTATTTTTATGGGGGAAAAAATTTTAATTGTATTCAGATTAATGGCAAACGCCCCCGATTCTTATAGTGAGATAAAGCAAAAGCCAAAGCCAACAGCTGTCGATACGCTTGACCTCCTTTTTCTTTAATTTTGTTAAAAGCTGGCCATAACATTTAACTTCAAACGGGGTTTTTGCAAAAAATTGGTCATTTTCACCTGATTTTTATAATGATAGTATGAGCTGTGATTTGCGATGAAGATAAACATCCAAGATTTACCGCCTTCAATAATTTCAATCAACTTTCTATATTTTTCACATGCAAATATTGAAGTCTGCTGAGAAAAATATACAAGTGAGGTTGAAAACCGTGGAAAATCACAGGCAGCTCAAGTCAATAGTTCGTTTTGTGTCCCACGTTAAATATTTTATTAGGCATTCCAGCAAAAACTGAAAAGGCTACAAGTATGTACAATGTACAATGTACAGAGAACTCAAACAGTTTAACCGTCCGTAAACGGAATATATGCAGAATATTTGTGCATGTTTGCAAAGTTGTCACATAATAGTAATAGTCCTGACTGACTCTCACAAAGCGAACATACATACATACATAGAAGATCTGGAGGCGAAAGCGGGGAAAAGTTAATTAGGCGTTCACATTCCAAATTTATGAATTTTTTCTTTCATAACTTTCTCCTCGGCGGCCTTTCTTTTCTTTCCATGTATGCATTTATGTCCGGAAGGAAAATAAACATTCGTACCGTATACACTGAATACTATACAGTCTCTGTACTTGTAGTTTTCCTTTCTGCTCCGTATAGTCTGTTCAATTAATGCATCCAGATACATACATATTTTGAACAAAAGCTGGGTAAAAAACGCCTTTTTACATTGTATAAGAAATTGAGGAGAGGCGTCAACCCAGAAAATTCCCCGGTATATAGAAATGTTATGCAGAAATTGCAGACACGTAGCAGAGACTCATACAATACTCACACAGTCCAATGCATATAATCACCATTTGATATTTTACTATCACCAGCACATATTTGTCCATTATTTATGCATCGTGTGTGTGCAATATTCATTTAGGGACGAGCGGCGCTTTCATTTCATTTTGGTGCCGATGCGTATCCATGTGTAAAATTCCGGGGATGATATTCTCATTACCCAAATATATTATGCACGTATTACATATTACACCACACCAACACACATACACACACGTAGACTGTAGAATAGGGAGACAAGACACAATGTCTACACGTGTGTGTGTGTTATATGTGTGACAGGGAAAGTGAATTTGTGACTGTTCAAAACTCGCAAAGTTTCCACATGAATTTTGTTAATGAGAAATCCTCTTCAGTCGTCGCCCTGCTTCTTCTTCTTCTTGTATACTATGAGACTCTGTATATGTAACTAACATACATAACTATGTAGCTCACCACAATAGTTTTTCCAGTATGATTATTAACATAAACCTTTCAACGTGATTGCAATTCGTTTTTATTTATTTATTCCATTTTTTATCCGTTCTTCCTGCATCGAAGAAAAATGTCAAGCTCAAGTCATTGGGAAAGCGTGAAAAAATTGTGGACAGAAATCGAGGAGCTTTTTTAATTCTGTGAGTAAAATGCCTATATAGAGTTTAATTTAATTTTTCTTGGTGAGCCAAAGAATTCCAGCGGAATTTCAAACATGTACAATGTACGTATGTAGATAACGAATTTTTCCGCAGATTATTTCACGCTATATGATGCTAATATCTACACAGTATTTACGCATGAGGTTTTTTGGGCTTCAAAAAATTATAATACTTTGTACGGAAAAATATGAAAAATAAATCTTTTAATTCTGGACTCGAGGTTTGTGCGTCGTGCAGAAGAAAATTAAAAGCGAAAAAGGGAAGTGAAGGAATTTCCTTGGGTTTTCGTACTCCGCCATGTACGGGAATAAATAAAGTAAATAAATATACGCGTGCAAGAGTGCAAAAGACAGAATGTGAGAATTCTTCGCCGCCTCTACCTTTATATTTGTATTTTTATTCGTGTTTATATACAATATAATAAATGGGATACGCCGAGATTTCAGGATTTCCAAGATAATTCGAATCAGGGATGTAAATCCTGGAGACACACACATGCATGTGTACATTGTACATGTATATTGTAATAAACAGTAAAGAGCGTGCATAGGAGATTTATAAAGGAAAAATGAAAGTTAAGCTCGTACAATATGTAATGAATAAGGGGAAATATGTGTGAACATTCTGTAGTTCAAAGAATAGAAAATGTGTACAAGCAGATATATATGCATTTATACATGTACGCAGAATATAGAGGGACCAGTGTAAACTTGAACAATCTTTTATAGCTGCTTTCGCTTTCTTTTCCACGTGCATGGTCGTTTTCACTTTTACTTTCACTTTACTTTCACTTTTCATTTTCTCCTTAATACATAATGCACATAATGCAGGGACTCGGCAGCCGTTGTCCTTGTCGTTGTTGCTCTTGCTCCACAAATTAACGAGTTCATAAATTTTGACCGTAAAAATGATACATGCCTTCTATCAGGTTCTTCCACTTCCACTTTCACTGTGCTTGTACTGCTCTCTTGACTTTCACTTTCCCTGGATCATTGCACAAAAATTTTCGTTACTCCATCTCCATCTCCGCCTATACCTTCATTTATTTCGATGAAAGTTAAACAGTTAAAGAGCCTCTTGAAAATTCCTGACTTTTTCCATTCTCAAGTATTTAGAAAGTGGAAAGTGTGGAAAGTTTAAGACTTTATCGTCAAAAGTGGTCTAGACTGGTTTGGTGTGGTGAAAACTTGAGAAAGTCCATAAGTCTGTTTGTCACCATACACCACGGCAAAACACACACATTTTTGGCTTTGCTTATATGTATGCCTTGGTTTTTTCTCCTTGGGCAATGTTTACTATCAAAATGGGTTCCAAAAGATTGCAATAACTTTTTCAGGAGAAAAAGAGGAATATTTTGATTTCCAGAAACGAGCCGGTGAAGAAATCATTCATATGTACATGAAATTCAACTAAAGTTGCAGATTAAAAAAATATTTAATTGCATATTAAATAGAAGGCTTTTTCTATATTGTCCCCTACAATGTAAAGCAGAAGCTGGAAGTTTTTAGCTTTTTAATGCATTCTTCCTATTGTACCTACTTGATGATCCAATTTATCACTAAAATGTACAATTTTACAGAAACGTTAGAAAAGGACCAACTTTCTCCAATATTTTTCATTTTCGCCCAGTCTCTCTGCCTGTAGCTGCACAGGGACTGGGATTAAGTAGATAAATAGCCGGATCGGCGAGTCGATGACAGGAGGCTGCGAAAGTCCATAGTTGGTGACAGCGCAAATAAATTGCAGTGATTAGAAATTTTCCCTCTGCCTCTTTTTCATACAAGTTATATGTATATACATAACAGGCAAATAAAATATCACGTCTGTATGAGTTACATTAACAGACCAGCTTCATATTTTTAATTGTACGACATTTAAATCAAGTCTTCCAAGAATAAAGTTGATGTTGGCCCAGATATTTTCTCTAGGCAAACTTTTCATTCGCCTTGCCCCTGTCGTCCCTAAATCCTGAATGACTGTGACGGTACATTGTACATTCTGTATTCTGTACTGAGCAACGGTAATAAATAAGGGACTTTGGAAGGAAATACGGAAGCGTCCACTTGCCACACTTAAAATTACAGCGTCTTTTAGTTAGTTTCTCTGCTTAGTTTGTCTTG
>JAQIVE010000042.1:0-65855 GCA_034698285.1 Sminthurinus bimaculatus
TTTCTAAAATTTTTAGTCAGTATCAAGGCTTTCAAATCAGTATGGTACTGAAAAAATCAGTACATCTGGCAGGTATATGTATGTATTATGTATTACATACGGCGTCTAGTAAAATAAGGCTGAAAAGGCAAAGGAGCAAGAAATTGGAAGATTATATACAGAGATTACTGAAATTCCCTGCATGAAATTCCCCTTGTGTTTGTGTTTTTGTGTTGACTTGTTGCCGTGCCATGTTGTATTGTCTTGCCGTCTTTCCACAACCAAATTAACCAGACAAAAATTTAAATTCAAATACACATACGTACAAAGTGCGAACATTTGTGTATCGTTTTCATTCCTTTTTGGGATAAACAAGGAGACAAGGAGGAGGGAGAGAACCAAACAGAAGTTTTTTATGGCGTTTTTACAATTTACAACATTTGTTGGAAAATCCATACACCACTGTATTAAATTTGTGTATATTATACTTTCATTTTATTATAAATACATACGTGTTTAATGTTAAATGGGGATTTATTTTATTGGGAGAGTTATGGCAATTTTATGAGGACTACAAATACAATTAATGTCTTTTAAAAGTTTTTTCTCCAACTTCAACATTCAACATTGTTTACTGTTCAATGTTCAGAAGGCAAAAAATAGGGTGGTGGGGCATAAGCAAGCAAAAACCAAACTTTCATAAATAAATTTTTTACTTATGTATACAGACAAGAAAAATTCATGTGAAAAGGGCTGGAACTGCGATCTATTTCTCAATTGTACATTGTACAATATGTACTATTGTGAGGATTCTTGAATTGCAGCCAACAGCAGCCTGTAGAAAACTCATCATCTCCTTATTTATTCGCCATTTCTTTTGAAGCTTTGGCTATGGCAGAGGTTTACGGTGACCTTTTTATCGAAATTTGCGACACAGACGGCCTGACGATGATGTCGTAAAGTAGCAAGTGGAGGGATTTATTGGGATAAAAAAGTTGAGAGTGCTTCCTAATATTTGCTTCAACTTTCGAAAGAATTCTAGACTTACTTTTGCATTGCGAATTAAATTCTTTGCGAGTGTGATGTGCGACACGCATCATTGGAATGTTGAGTGTTTTGAAATTTTTTAAACAAATAAGGACTTACTGTTGCTGGAAGGATTTGGAAGGAATGAGGCCGGCCAAGGCTTGATCTTCTTCACCCTCGCGATGGGCCTGCCACCAGTTGGGGTCATCTTGATTAATTACGTGCATTACATCACCCTTGCTGAACGCGATTCCTAGCTCTCGACACGGAACGTAAATGTCATCCTCAGGATCATAATCGAAATGGGCCTTAACGTGAATCTGCAATACATACATAATAATACAAAATAATATAGAGACAATGAGAAAAATGGTCAAATTCCCTTTTTTTACTTATGTATAGACTACATTTTGAGTGATAAAAAATATGGTCCAGTAGAAAGTGTTGGCTAAATATACTTAACACAAATATTGTATACATAATATTATCTATTATAGGAGATCATGATGAAGATCACGTCATGGAATGTCAGATCATTTTATTTATGGCTCCTCGTTTATTATTTAAGCTCGAGATGTTGACGGCTCTATCTTCATCTTTGTGGAGTGAGAAAGAGAGAAAGCATGTTGTTTTTTTACACGGGTAAAAATACACATGTCAATGTCACATTTTCGAGGAAGAAGCAGAAGAAGAGCAGGAAAAAATGAAAAAAACGAAAAAAGGAATAATAGAGAGAAAGATGAGAGTAAAGAGAGAAAAGTAATAAATCACTCGATGATACAGTCAAGTCGACGCTAGCTATAGATTTTTTAGCTTTTAATGTAACAAATAATACAAATGGACTTTTCCTGGAAAAATGGGTTCATCTCCCCGTTTTTTCATAGTATCATATAGTAAATAAAGCTAGAGTATAGAGAGTAGAGAGCTTTGACATTTAGCATTGAGTAGAGAATCTTTATTGATTATTGATTTCTATGTTCTATTCAATCATCTCATTATGATCTACTAGTAAATTCTATGCTCACTATATACAAACGACGAGATGGAAAAATAATGCCTGAATTTGCGCATTTCTTGACTTGATAGCATTTTTTATGTTCAAATTAAAATCCTTTATTATCGTAATATCATGGTTCGTCATTCGTCACAATAGTTAACTTGTTTAACTTTTGCAGACCCAATAAAAACAAGCGTCTTTTTGTTCACTCAACATCTGCTTCACTATAAAAGGTTGCATTTTTTTCATTTTGAATAATATTTTCTGTATTTTGACTCTCCATTTCCGATTCGCATCATGTTCTTCAAAAATGGATAAAATGCGAGTTTGATTGATATTGCTTGAAACTTTGCCTACAATTCACCCTGGATCCAAGGCAATTCTGTGTATTTTGTATGGGCTCCACTAGTTTACAGTGAGAAAGACGAGTTATTAATAGAGGATAATTTGAAAAGATCGATTCGTTATCTAGTCCAGTTGAAAACATTCGAAAATTTTCCGTATGGAAAATGAATTCTCTACTCAAGCCAAAAATCAGGGCTAATTCGTAGTTAACTTAAACTTAAATAGGTCGGTAAACTGAAGGTATGCATAAAAATGTTGATAAAATATAAAATGCTTGTGTATTTTGCTTACCAAAACGTCTCTTCGTTGAGAAATAGGAGGTGGAGGACTTAGCGAAGGTACAATGAGGAAAGTTAAAGTTCCTGTCATTCGACTCAGAATATCACAAACTTCATTCACCGTTTTCCCTCGCATTTCGATCCCGTTCACCTCCAAAATTTCATCACCCTCGTGGAGCAGTCCGCTTCTCTCGGCCGCCCCGCCCTTCACTATCCTCCCGATCACAACTGCATCTCCTTCGTTCCGTACAGTTGCTCCCTGCATTATCATCATTCATTTTTTATTTAAATCCCAGCTTGTTTTTTCATAAAATGCGTTGATTATATATTTAATTTATGAGTACAGTTATTTAGTTGAAAAAAGAAAGGTATAAAATGTAAAAAAATAGCGTACCAGGGGATCCTGCGTCTTTTCTATGCGCACCACTTTGATGTGATCGTCGGGTTGCGGTTCGGGGATGAAAGCTGGTCGGGATGATGATTTGGGTGGAAGAACGTCGTCAACACTCTCTCCTACATTGAGCGGTGTCTCAGTCGATACCAGCAGTCGCTCTCGCTCCGCGATTTTGTCGTGAGCATAGAAAAGAGCTTCCAAGTCTACCCTGCTTAGGATGTCCACAAGCTCGACTGACTCTGGGACTGAGCAATTGAAAAGGCTTCCCAAGAGCTGAAAACATCAACAAACAATCTCATTAAGTATTACACACTTTATCAATTATAAATAAATTATACAGCCTAAACATCTTTAAGCTCATCACACTATAAGAGTCGTCGTAATTAAATAATGATCAACTTTTTAAACGGCATCATTCGACTTGAGCTCAAACAACAAATTGACTCACTAATAAAATAATAATACGTTAATTGCAAAGGCTAAAGTGTTAAACATAAAAGTACACACACACACACATTGTACATTGTTTAGGCATGACATGGTACGTGTGTGTGTATAGTGTATACTTTGCACATTTAACCCCTGCTTCATTGTTCTATTCTCTGAATATACTGTATCATCTCATCTAAAATATGCACGGCTTGGCACAACAAAGCCTATTATTATTAAGAATCTCATGATGAGCGTCTATTCTCTATTCAATTGACTGTGTATTCGCCATGTATTTCATACACACAAAAATTCCCTTTGGATTACAAAGCAAATTCCTGTGCCTCATTGTTGTTGTGCCGCTCCGATACAGGGAAATCGTCGTTTTTTGCCACGTCATTTTTCTACACGTGCCTTGTTGTTATTATTAGATTTTTTTATGTTGAAATTATTGACCTGACTAGCTTTAGCAATTTTTTTTATCGAGGCTTTAAAATTTTGAGATTTTTACTGTAAAATTTAAAATGCGTGTTCGGCTCACCTCTTGAACGAGTTGACGTGCATGAGCAGAGATTGGCGTGGGTGGAGGATTGAAGCACCAGACGTCTTGTACTTTGTTGTGAACAGCCAACGTTTGTTGAAACTCTGGCGTTTGCATTAGCTATAATTAAAATTTTTAAAAACCATCCACATTAATTAAAGTTTTTATAGTCGTTTATGAATTTTGGTTTGATTTATTTTTAATTGCTTACCGTGCCGACTGCTGCAACGCTTTCATCTAAATTTAAACTATTCAGTGCTTGTTGAACTCGCTGCAAACTGCCTGCCAACTCGGATAGTCCTGCAATATAAAAAAATTTAGAAGACGTCAATAATTAATAAGTTTATTATGTATTAGCATGTGAATTTACACAATCCAATCGTAATGGCTATACAACAGTTTCACTCTCATTTGTCATTTCAAAATGTTTGACTAATGTTATTACTACATGTCATACCATTGTATGTGTGTGTTGCATTAAGCAACTGTTTGTGTTTTTATTTTATATAAAGTGATTTTGTACACATGTAAGTACTGTCATCGAGTTAAAAAAAGTTTTTGTGTCATCGTTGTCGTTAACACTGTTTATCTTTCATCGAGGAGAATAATTTAATTTTAAAAATTGGTAGTAAAATGTAATGCGTCCACATTGTGCAATTTTAAGTGCTCGTCCTATGTACTATGTACAACTCATGTACACTCATTCATTCATTCATTCATTTCAATAGACAAAACAAAAGCTTGACTTGAAATGACCATTTGGAAAAGGACGAACGAATTTATGTAAACATTTCGTGCATTTATGTATGTAGATGTATTTTTGCTGCATGGCTCAGCCGGCACTAGCTAATTACGAATTATGGGCGAATAAAATGGCAATAATTTATAATTCAGTCAGCAAAAGTGCCGAGTCGTCATCGTGCTCTCAGAGTTTTAACGAGTGTTAATAATCATCATCATAATACGATATAATATATGCACGATACGGAGTTTATGTACTACATCGATATATGTACGTACGAAAGAGTCGAGACGAGGAAATAAAAACAAAATCTGTATCATAATCATAACAATAATAATAATAATAATAGCAGCAACACAGCACAACAACAACAGTGGAATAACTCGGATGGATGGACCGTCAAAGCATGTGTGTGTGTGTGTGTGTGTATTGAGTCGTAAATAATAAAAGATGTTATTACTGTATGATTTGCGCTTGTGTTAGCAACCAGCAACTCGTTCGCATCCCTAACATTACCCTCGTCACAAAATCAGCATATCACTGCCTTTATAATTACAAATTTCATATTAAAGGGGCAGTATGTAGATACTATACACAAGAATATTTTTATGCATAATATATTATGCATGGAGAATATTCACGAATGGTAAAAGCACCCTGTTGAAAATTTAGTGCATTTTTCCCTTCGTCTTTTCCTTTTAGCTCTTTGCTCTACTATCATCATTCAGTATAACTTTAAGAGTCAATCATTAGGACGATGACTATACATTATACATACATACCTGCACATACCGGCGCTGACAACTGAAGGACATTTGGCAGGTAGTGATTTATCAGCATTTCGATTTCCACCGAATTTGAAGGAGAAATATTGCACTAATTTTCTCATGCATTTGTTACTTCATTTTCAACACATTCCGCGAGATTCCCCCACTCAAAACTTTGTAGAGTTGCCATAAATCAATTTGGAAAAATAAATAACCTCGCCAAAAATTGCATTATATGCAAAAAAAATGCATTTTCATTTTTCTGTGCATGTACTAAATCATTTTCGTGTATGTATGTATTTCTATTGCCTATCTGCCAAACAAACTTTTTAGCACTTTGTTATGCGTGTCAAATTGAAACGGGCACCGTGAGTCGTGTACACTGAAAAATATCTATCCATTTAGTCACTTGCTAAGCCAAAGACTGAAAGCTGACTTGACATTGTTGGTCCTGCAAATTTGCATGTATTATCCTTATTATTGTCAGCGCCTTATTAAATCGTACAATATACAATACATACATTATTTATGTATATTACATATGTACAATGTACATACACACACTGTCTGCAATAATACTTCCGTGTCAACGCTCTCTCCAACTTTTCATGCCCACTGACATTCACACATTAAAATTACACAAGTAACTACAGTAATTACAATTACAAATTATTATGCATAATACATACATATACGACGACAGAACAGACGAACACGTTGCTTTTCCATACATATGTAATATGCATGCATTCGTGTGCAATTTGTCTCTGCATCTCTCAGACTAAAAAGACTGTTCAAAAGAAGAGTATTTTTTGCTATTGATGAATTTGAATTGCATGTGTACTATATAGAGTTGAGTTGAACATTGAACTTGAGAGTAGGAGACGCAAAAGATTTAAATAATTAGTTAGTAAACCGTTCATGCCGTGGAAGAGATCTGTACACATACTTACGTATGTACTGACCATCATTTGTATTGCTCGCTTCGTCTTTTTTCGTTCCTCCACCAACATCATTATTTGTACAAATCGTAGGAGACAGTGCGTAAGTATACAGACTTAAATGCATAAATGTACATATACTTTAGGCACTCAAACTTGTAAATGTTAATGGACTTTGCTGTGTCAACACGCATTTACAATTTACCACTTACATGAGTGTAGTTAACATAATGACTGCGTATAATATACATAGACTATAGGAAAAAGATCACAAAAAGGTTCAAGCCCGTACAGTCTCTGTGTAGTGGGATTTAAAATTACTACCAGCATTTTATGTATTGTACATTCTGCACTCTACTCTATGCACACCATCATGATCATGTCTGTCTTCATTGACTCTACAGCATATTTGTACAGTGTCTGATCACAATTAGAGTGAGAAACCGTAAAAATGCGGTAATTACTTAATTATTATCCATGAACCACCAACGGAGATTGATATTTTCAAAGCAAAGCTTAATGACTTGAAACACACTGCTCAACATCTTGACATGACATGACACGATTGTATTTTAATTTAATTCGACATGTCTTTTGAAACAAGAGACAGCTAATTGTCTTAATTATTTAATCAATACCATCTTCATATGTTTGTTCATGAAATATTATTGTTCCAATGATGATGGATCCAAAATCAAAAATCAAAGCCTATTCATCGAATCAATAATCAATAAAAAATTACAAGCACCAAGCACCGCATTTTTTTATTTTTTGTAATGACATGAATATGCAATCAATAACGTTCGATGAATACACAAATGATAATGTTCCAGATTATTGAATGGAAATTGTCACACCGTCATTCATCCATTCTATTATACAAAAAAAACTGGCCTCACAACATGAAAGTGGACAAGAATTTATTTTTTAAATGCCTATCATTTACTATTCATATATTGGACATTTTGTCGAGCCTCGAGTCAAATATAAAGACAAGATGAATGAAAAACAAAACAGCAGACGAAAGACAATATAAGGCTATAATATACTATAATAAATTGTAATATTATTGTACATGGAGAAGAGAATTCGCGTCAATAAAAACGACACAAAAATATATTGTGCTCAGAAAACCTTAATCGTGACCACCGTGTTCCTTCAGCCTCACACCATATTTATTTACAGAGTTTCCGACGCTGAAGGAATTGCAGCGTGGTTAATGACACGAAGACGAAGAAGAAATCAGGAATCTCATCATTTTGGTTCAAAGTAAATTGACAAGTGCCTATATACATATCGTATGATATCAATTTCGATTCAATTTTCTCAACTCTCTCCTGTTCATGTATCATTTCAAAATTCCAAATTGAAAGTTGATCATGATACTGATATGTGGCGATAAAATATTTAATGATATGGACCAAGTCCCGCTACATAAAAATATGACATTTAGCAGTCGGGATGAACGAATATGGCGAATTGCAATTTGGAACAACATACATACGTGGCCATTTTATCACTGCTCACTGTCGTGGCCATTTTCTTCCAACAAGAACTCTATCAGTACATGCTGCTCCCATGTTCAAGAGTCAAGACGAAGACGTCTCCTCTCATCTCTCGCATTGCATTTCACTGCGTTGCATACATGCATTTTACTTTTCTTTTACAGATGCATCCAATTCATAGTCCGGCCAATGAAAATCGTGAGACCGTATAAATTATGTCTCGACGCTCTCGCATTTTATTTAGATTCCCTGATTAGTCGGACGATATCTTGTACAATACACATAGATGCATAATACATAGTCAAAAAAGTTTTAGAGTGGATGACGATGCTGGCAAATGATTGTTGTGGACCTTCCTTCGTTTTCATCTGTGCACAAAAGTTTTACAACTCTGCACTATCTCTGGATTCTTACACAATCTTTTTTACTTTTTTTTAAATGCATCGTAAAACTGATTGTGAGCAATGTCGAGGAAAATTCAGCTTCTTATAAAGATCCTGAACAAATATTCTCATTGAAACGAACAAATACATGTGACAACAGACAGCATTCAAAAAAATTACTGAAGATACGAAATTTCGGAAATTCCTTTAAAAGATTTCTAAAAATTCTGGAAAAAATCAAAAATACTGCACCACGCTGATATTTATGTAAGATTTTTCTCAAAACAATTCAGGAAATCCAAAATCCAATCAGGAAATTAAAAGTCAAGTGGGGTTTTCCCCATTGGAAAAAGTCCAAGGACTGCTGGAGATTTTTGTGTATTTTCATATTTCTCCCATAAATTGTAAATATGTGTAAAACTCTGGGATTTCAGTGTTTATACTCCCCCAGAAAATTCTCGTGTTTTGTACATACAATAATATCTTGTTGTCTTTTATCGTATGCAAAATGCTTGAAATGTATGGAAATAAAAATAAACGGCGAGCCTGCTTATTTTAAGCCCAGACAAAAGCCATGATGCTCCATGTGCTACAGTATATGTATAATGTATGTACAAGAGAAAAAGCATGAGCAACAAGAGCACCACCAAAAACATGGAGAAGAATGAAGAATTGCTGTGGAACAACAAAGGGGAAGAGAAAAAACTGTGCATGGCCGGAATACAAATCAGAGGGAGAGGAATAAGGAAGGAAGAGATGAGAGATGAAGAAAAAAAGATGAGGACGATGCAGCATAATATAATCGTAATTTTGTGAGGTTTGTTGTCTATCTATGTATCTGTATTGTATTTTGTATTTTGCTTTGAATTTTTGTGTACAAGATTGCACTCTCTGGATTTATTTACATGCATGGAACTGCACGCATCAAGTGTAAGTAAGTGTAAGTATGTATGCACGAGTTATGAAGAGGGACTCATAAGTTTGTTTTATTGCGTTTATGTGGATAAAAACCACAGACGAGGAGCGTAAGCAATTTCTCTCGTGAATAATGCACAACGTCTGCTCGGGAACAGAACTGAACAGAACAGGTATACGAATTACAAAATCATACAACATGTAAGTAAACCCATACTCGCCCATACATAGTTGGAAGATCATAGAAAATCTTATGTAAAAGTCTCAGTCAGTGCAGCTTTTACATTTACATTAAAACCGAGAGAGTTTTCAACTTGTGACGTGAACCAAGTATCTGCATGTATGTATGCATATTGCATATACATATGCATAAGAAATAAAGCCTCGAGTGTTTACATCTTTACAAGTTGAATTTGAATTTGAATCCTTCATAAAAGTTACCAAACTCCCCAACTTTGTCTAAATGCCAAAGTTTCCATGCAAATACATCATAATATATTTTCTCCCGCTTTCATAAAAGTTGCTGTAAATACTGGCGTATTTTTCCCCAGATTTATTTCCACTACATACATACATTCTGGAACGTGTCTTTAGTATCTTTGCCCAGGCTGACCGTGCTCCTTCCAAACTTTATGGTTTAATTGAAATTTTATTCTCGTCTCATCAACTATATAATATGTACAATGTACATGTAGCTACTCGAGGCAAGGGGGCTGCCTTCTCAAACTTTGGACCGTAACTTACGTCCAAATTGTGTACCCGTGTGCTCGGTAATTATATCGTGGTTTTTTTTTCGAAATTCGATTCTACGTCACGTCCCGCTCGTATCTCAAATCTTTATTGAAGATTGTGTTGTATCTTTGTTTAGACATGAGCTTACATATGTATGTACGTCAAAGGGGAATCAAAATTGAAGCAATATCTTACAAAAATTAGAAACCGCACTCATCTCTTGCCTGACCCCACATATACATAGCAATGCTCGTAAGTCAAGAGTCTAATTAGAGCAGGTAAAGTAAAAGTAGGGAGAAAATGGACAATTTTTCGTTAAGGAAGAATTTATGAATGTACATAGTACATACCGCCCAGAGAAACGCTGAGACTTGATTTTAATTTCGACTTTGGCTAATCAAATAAACTGCAATAGTATTTCGGATTATCGAGATTCAAACTTTATGGCTCAGCCAGATAAAAAAGGCTGATCAATTCAATCAATAGCTTGAATAATAGTTCGATTCCGCCAATAAAAAAACAAAGTCCTTTATTAAATCTCCAATACATAAATTCATTAAAGAGTTCTCGTCTTTGTCCATGGCTTTGTCGTTGTCATTTCTCAAGTTTCATCAGTGCTGTGTCATCCCCTTAATAGGCAAATACAAATGTATGCACATTCACATTTCCATGATAATTCTCTGTTCCATGCGCGATTCGATACTTAATGTAACTTAAGTGGCTTTGTGCCACGGGTTTCACGTCAAACATACATACATACGTATGATTATGATTACACTGAGCATCAAATGTTCAAAATTCATGCATATAGTGAGTATTGATTGGAAATCACAGTAGAAAGATCAATGTCCACATATGTACAATGTACATGGACAATATCCATTGAATATATTATGCATACTATTATTCATACATATCACATATTGTACAAGATGTAATCCTCAATGAAGATAATTCATCCTTGTCTCTCAAAGATTGAAGATGGCCACTCTTGACTTGTCTTGTCTTACGTCTGCGTATAATATAATTCACTATACATACTTACAATGCACCATAGAATGATTGTTTCTATGTCGAGAGAGAGTATAGAGAAAGAAATCACCCATCAAAATCAAATGCAACTTATTCACATTCACCGTCAATCCTCAGCCCACGCATTGTTCCACCGGCAACAATGATTATAATAATAATAATTTTCTACTGTACATTACAATCATCATCATCATCACCGTCACATTATTATCATTGTAAGATATTGTTCATTGGACCCGTGATGAGGCTAAACGACCTATGGAGAACTTCTTTTCCACTTTGGAAGCTCGACTCTCGACTCAACTCATGCATTCATAGATACACATTTATATGCCGGTAGATCTCTGTTTTTTTGGTGTGGGCACTACCAAAAACCATGTAGTACATGCTATTCTACAGTCAACATTAGTGAAGGAGCTTGATCGCTGTTGAGAAATGTCTTGTGCAAATGTATGTATAGATACATGAACATGGAAATGGAAATGGCACAGGCGAGCCCTCACCAGGACATCGCCCTTATACATAGAAAGATAGATACATACATCAGCTATTAGCTTCTTGTTCGAACCTACTCTTTAAGCACATACACAAAAACTGAAATATTCTCTCTTCTTCTTATTCTCCTTCGTCTTATACTTATTTCTCATGCAACGTCTCAACGTCTTGAGTCTCAAGAAGAAAGAGTCAAAAATATCTGTACAACGATTTGTATACATACACACAGTGCTTTAAATACAATGAACAGTGGAAAGTATGCGCGAGACAAGCCCGCATCTCTCCAGACACATTAAGTGTTCTTTAATAGAGAGATTCTTATATGCGTCTTCCATGCATACATATATGATATATGTATGTAGGAATCGGAAAGAAGGATTATGCGAATCACACAAGATCTGGTAATACATAGAGATTCTGTTGGATTCTAGCTGTCTAGCAAAATTCAACAATGCAAACTACGATGAGCGAATATAAATAGAGATGCTCATGTCTATGTTCCATGTTCATGTGTCCATGTGTCTGTCATCTCATTGTTAGGAAGAGACTGTGGCTTGGGCTCACATTCACATCTTCGTCGTTTTGCCGGTATAATATGTACACTATGCATATAGAAAATAGATACATGTGTGTGTAAACCTTTTGTTCAACTTAAACTTAAAACTTATGTATGTAAGCATGTGCATTATAATATGCAGTACATATAAAAAAAGATGCAATAATAATAATCTTCCTTAATCTTTAATATCTGAGGTTCGTAATCATTTTCAATTCCTCAAAGGATTTTTTAGATTTTCTAGCTATAGCAGCCAACATCAACACAACTTGAGAGGAAAGGCAAGGCAAGACTCGGGACTCGAGACAAAACAAAGGAGGAGACAAAGAAACCTTGTGCATGAGATTGCTCACATTATTATTTTTTTATTATACTATACATATAATCTGTGTACAAAACAGACAATACTTTTTTTGTTCTATCCATCCCTCGTTCTCGCACTCCTCTTTTACCACCTTTTCGAAGTATCGAAACATATCTATGTATATCTACTATCTACTTATATAACTTTTAACGGCAACATTCAACACTTTGACGTAATAAGCAATAAGCCTCGATAGTAAGTTAAGTACATAGTTGTGGATTGTGCATTGAACGATTCGAGAGAGAGAGAGGGAGAGAGAGGAACATGGAAAACGTGAGTCCAAAAGGGAATTAAAATAGTGTCAAATCGTTGAGGTACATAATTATTGGTGTGCGGCGTTCAATCTCAACATCTCATCACGCCGTTTTTTGGCCAGGTTTGATTCTACTATTTGCCTAATACATACATACATACATGCATACATATTCTTGTGCATTAGGGGAAAAGCCTACAAGAATGAGCTGTCGACACAAACTGAAAAACAAGTTAAAAATTGTGACGCTAGCCTTATTATAGTTAAAACTACACTATTTGCATAAATAAAATTTTTAAAAAAAACTAGTTGTAACTATACATACTCAAAATTTAACTTGCAGAATCAAAATTTTGATGGAATAAAATAGAACAAGCATTTATTTCCGGATTTCTACCTGTAATTAGAGCAAAACGTCCTGCAGGTATTCATCTTGTCTATTCAATAACAGAATGATGTATAAAACTACTACATACAATAATACGTATGTATGTATGTTCGTGTTTAATTTGTAGAAAACCGGCAGTCTAAACAAGGTACATAATTGCTCATTTTATAAAAATTTTCTTGTACCGCTAATGGCAATAAAATAGTTTGGTTTCCGTTTTTTACCATGGCGAAATGTACACACAGATATTTAGTTGGAAGGTAAAAATAAAGATAAAAGTACACGAGAAATTCACGAAAATCACCCTTTTCCGCATGTCAACCCTCTCTTTTCTGCACTCATACCTTGAGCAGTGAACATTTGAAGTGCATTACAAATTCAGTGTTCGAGGAAGAGAAGGAAGGAAGGAGCGTGAGACATGAGCCACTCCATAAATACATACATATATACATACATACAAAAGGACGGGAAAGAAACGGAACAACAACAAAGGCAGCCACAGCAAAAGATACTAAAACGACGACGACGACAACAACTATCCAACAAAAACAACACGGCTTTGCCTTTGACTAGGTTTCCACCGAGTGCGAGTGTACTTACGTAGTTATGTATCTAAGGACGTTTAACGCACGGGTGTCTGTACAGTGCAGATGAGTGTGATGAGAGTATTTATACTGCACATTTTCCGAGAACAAATATCCTCTTATTTTTTATCCCCACATAATTTCTGTACACACACAAATACATGAAATTGAGAAGGAGCAGAGCAAAGACATGGATGTACACACGCGATATGTAATATGCATGAGTTTTAATGAATTTGAGCCTTCTTTTCTTCATTTTCTTCATTTTTGTCGTCGTCTTCTTCTGCTTCTTCTTGCTTTTTGCCTGCATTTCATTGTGTGACACACGAGAGATTATCATGGCAGAGATGCATGCGACATGGGATGGGACCAGAACTGCTTGGAGTTTGGACGTTTTTTCCCCTGCTACACACACACACATACACACTACATAATAAAACGTAGGCATTACATTATACCACGAGGCAATGGCTTTTGGATTTGGATTTTTACGGAATGAACTCTATAGAAAAAAAGTACATATAATACATACATAGAAGAGACATCATCCAACTTGCAATGGCTATAACTTTAACTTTAGATCTGGCTTTGAGCTTTGAGTTTGACTTTGGCTGTGTGAGTTTCATTGCAATTGCAATTTCTATTGCTATTATTGTTATTATTATTATTATTGTTCCTTTTCTCCTTTTCTGCAACTCAATGTTCTTGATGTAGGAAAAAAACTGTCTTTTATGTTCAAAGGAGTCTTTGAGGCTTTGAAGAAGGAAGGAAGGAAGGACGGAGGAGAGGGCAAATGAACCGAGAACAACTTGACTCCATATTCGCTTCAAAGCCGGCACTAAAGTTACAATTCGATTTTTATTTCGACAAATCCTTTGAATACTGAGACATGAACAGTTTCAGTTTCAACTGCATTGCATCCAAATCTGTAGTTTTATCAATGCAGTGTGCAATTTAATACATACACATGAGTTGAGCGTTAAATCCCATGTATAGAGAGAGTAAGTGCAGTCTGTAGATCAAACATTCAGATCAAACGTCCAGCTCCAGATCAAGATTGAGATGAAAATCCGATTAACTCGTGAGTACACATGTAAAGATCTTGATGTCAACATGATACAATCCATTAACTAGTCTCAATTTTTCCTTTAAAGATGTCCAACTTTGACTTCCTTTACAGCTTTTACATTCATGTACCTACTTATAATTTTCCCTTTTTTGATAAATTGCAGTATGTTTCAAAGTTAAGTATAGTTAAGTTGGAGGAAAGATCATTATCGTGATAATTGCATTATTTGCATTATTGCAGCTTTGAGCTTGTCCATAAAAATTTAATTTGTCAAGGCAGTCCCCAATTTTTGTCCACAGATCACGATAAAAAAATGTATAAAATTGCAATGCTAATTTTTTCGGATACTTTATGCTTTATGCCTGCCCGTAAAAAAATCACTAATTGTGTCATTATCATTAAATTGGCCATTTCAAGCTGAGCTTGATCGTACATATAGATAGATGTGTGATTCTGAGATTTTTCTCCATAGATTCTTCGTCCTCGATAGATGGATGTAAAATGTGAGCGGTCTCTCGTCAAAGAATTAAATAAAATTCAATTCCATTCAATTCCTCAAAGCTCAAAGAAGAAGAATGCGAGATGCTGACTCGATCTTTTTCTGCCATATTAAGAAATGGAATGACACATCTTATTTCTTCCTCAATGTATATACATATACTTATGTATGCAGTCAATGTTGCATAATGAATTCAACGCAGTCAGACGTAAAATGTAAATGCATCGCATAAAATGTGATTGGAATAGAAGGGCTAGAAAAAAATGGGCAGACTCGTGAAAACCAACTAACTATGTATATTATATAAGACCGACTTGACTTGATCAATTCACTTTTCTTATTTTATTTTATTTCTCTGTTCTTCCTTCCTTTCTTCTGAAATCTAAAATATCCGTAAAAATAAATGGGACCATAAAGCGGAGAGAAAAATGTCGGAATAAAATTCATAAAAGTACAGAAAAAGTAAAAGGAGCGGATGACATAATCATACATCCAGGAAAAAAACACAACTTGTTCTTCCCCTTGTCGTGAAACTGAAAAATTAAAGTTGGACAACCTTTACGACAAAAGCAGGAGCATAGTTAAGTAAAGAAATGCCTCAAAATCCTTGCATATTTATACTTATACCATGTTTAACATTCTCAATGTACCAACCATATTATTTATGCAAATAGCCCGACAGATAAATCCTGCATAGATTTTAACTGTACATCTACAATCTACATAGATAAACGATTGTAGGAGTAAAAAATGTGCAAAAGTGGGAGCTTTGACAATACGGAACGTTTAAGTTAAACTGGGAGGAAAACCTCCTTAACCCTTTCTATTTCTCTTATTGTTCGTTTCATCCCCTTTTTCCATTTTCGCCGCTCATCTTTAATGTTTATGGCCAATGGAATGATATAATATGATATGATACAGTATGAATGACCACAAAAATTATATGTGCATATACGTAGGCAGGGACAAAAATTTACATTTGAATTTTACAATTAAGTAAAAAAAATTGCCAAAGAAAAGATTCTCCGCCTGGTTCATTTTCCCTCCTTTTAATTACACAGAGCAGAATATTATACAAAATATATACATAAAAAAGAATCACGGCCACTGGAAACTGAAAATGTTGTCGTTCTTACTGTCATTGTCCTGGTCGTTTTAGGAAAGTTTGAACTTAAGTGCAGTTTTGGGCTTCGCTCCAAAAAATTATGAATATTTTAGCAATAACTTTTAACTCAAATTTGGCCACTGCCATCTCTTCATAATTTTCATTAGGATCTTTACAGCTACAATGAATGCTCAACATTCAAGGTTGAGCACCACTGAAAAGCGCTGAGCATTCTGTCCATCTGCTGTCTGCCCAACTGCAATAAGTTGAGAAACCTTTCCTTTTGAGTTCAGACCGTTTTCTTCCAGTTCCGCTTCTGATTTTCCAACAAGAATACTGCTGATCGTTCAGCATTGGAAAATACGACGGAATTTAAACTATTAGTCGAATCTGACGCCATTTCAATCAGTTTGCGACAAAAAATGTCATATTATAAGATTTGATGTTAAGTAATTCCTCTTATTGGACTCAACCTTCCATAATATTCATGAACAGTCGGTGGCAAAAGCGAGAAAACAAGGCACAAAATTTTGTATAAAATGGGTAAAAGGCGAAATGTAGAATCTTTGAAAAATCTCTTCAATTTCCATAGTCAGCCAACCAAGTTGATCACTTCAGTGAGCGGTGCCTTTTCTTAATGGAAGACATTAGCTAAAGTCACCGTATGTAGTTCCATATTAGACTTTTGCATACATATTCTTGAATTCTCTACACTAAATATTGCCTTGAGACAATGTTGGAATTCTCCAGACAATTTCCAGGACAGCATCTTGCATATACACTCTGGAAGGAAGCTGGAACGTGTGAAAACTATTGAATATCTGCACGGCACAGAGAAGCGTCTTGAATGAATGTAGGCAGCATGGTGAAATTAATTTGTGTCCCCAAAGAAAAAGCGGCCTGGTAAAGATTCCAGAGTAACTATCTATCTAATTTCCATCTTTTTCACCCTTCTCCAGCGTGTAAAATATAATCCAATTAAGCAAAGAAAAGGTGAATAAAAGATTCTCCTTTCATTCTCCTTCAACAAGGAGTGAAGCCACCCACACCGATTCCATGATATACATATGTATGCACAAATTATGTGCAGATAATGATAATACACTCAACTATGGAACAATAAGGACTTTTCTTCTCTTTGAATAAATATGAGCTCTACCTTTTTATTCTCCATTTGATTTGCATTATGTGTATACATTATATTATTTCAAAATCTCCTTTGTTTTTTACAAAATAATAATAAGCATACAGCAACTCATCCTTATACATATTTTCTGTACATATAAGGACCACCAACCATTTTCATTGTGGATTTCTACGTCCCTCGTCCCCGTCCCCTCATTATTTTGTAATGAATAGCCCAGGCTCGAAATTTTAATTAATCCTTGCCTTGGAAAATTGTTGGTGGTCATGATCATGATCGTGGTCGTGGTCATGAATCAAGAAGGAACTCGAGACTGGTCCTTCATATATAGTCACGACCAGCCTGACGACTGGACAAAATTTAATCATTTCCATTAAGTAATTACATACGTTCACAATTATGCCAACTGCCTTACACATTGTGTCTTGAGGGGGATTTGAGAGTTAATGTAAGGTAAACGTCTATTTTCAGTGGACATTTATTTAGCATTTAGCAGCTCTTTTTTCTCACCATGTATGTATGTATGTACAATGTATATAATGACGCAAGTGAGAATTGCCCAAGAAATTGAAATTTGTCAACCTGCCTAACTGCCTAAATGCCTAAAAGTGAGGAGATTGGGAAGTGAGATTGAGACGGTCTCTATTTATATTTTACACACAAAGTAAAAGGACCGGCGAAAGTTTGAGATTGAGTTGGAGCTAAGGTTGGATTTGAAGTAGTCCAAGTGTAAATGTTGCTAACGGACTGTGTAACTACTTTTCCCCTTTGTAAATTGTACATAAAGATGGGCCATACGGATTTGGAGGGAATAGCCGAGAAAAGCCTTGAGGACAATTCTCAATTCCTTCATCGTCTCTCGTTCTTGTAAACGTTCCTATGTAGTTGCTTCGTCGTCGTCGTCGTCATCGTCTTGTTCGTTCCCCATTTCTAACTATTCCTTAATACTTTATTCGCACCATAATTTATCTTTATTATGCCTTGAGCAACTCGAGCTAAGACCCCGATCTCGTTCTCCCTTTGAATAGCTCTGTATCTGTATGCATGGAAATGCGCGAGTGATATCGTATTATGCGCATTGATATGGATATTCTCCGCATTATTCAAGCATTAAATGAGAGGCAGCTCAAATCCTTAAAGAGGACCGAATGACTGTCGTCTCGTCTGTGTGTGACTCTCGTTTCCCTTCTCTCCAGAGTCCTGATGGGACCAAACTTCTATACACACACACAAAGCAAGATGGGACAAAAATCTGTTCGCAGTTTCCAACTCCTATGCTTGCGTATGAATCTCATTCCCCAACTTCTATTTAAGTTACTATACATCATAATACGTAATATTTTCTGCGCTAATAAATGCACTTTAAATATACATAATGTACATACATTAGAAAAATCACAACTCTTGCCTATACAACTTGAAAGCTAATCGATACTTGACTTGTCATATAATATTTTTGATATGGAGATTAAATTGCATTCTTTCCATAATATACATACATAATATACACAACCCGACCAAATCCATTATCAACGCATGTATATGTATAATGTACAGGAATCGCTGATCGGTTTCAGTCTCGGATCAAGTGAAACTGAAAAATGCCGCAAGCCAAATGCTGATACATACGTAATACGTACGCAGTATTAAAATGTACGCATATCGGTATATTATATAATACTTATAATATATAACATATACTTGGTAAATGTCTAGTCTCGGCCGATCATTCCGCTCGCCGTAGGTCAGCTTTACGGCTGAATAAGGCTTGGAGCAAAAATCTAGAATAAAGATAGATAGATGCATGCTACACACTACACATATGACTTTATACTTTATACATATAACTAGATGCGTTGTCGAAAGTAGAAGAGACAAGTCTCACGTGTCTCATAAAAAACGAGCTTTTTCATTCCTCCAACTTCTACTACAATCTCCTGATGTAATAACAATATGTATAAGACGTGTGTATGGTACAATACGCTGGAATATCATGATTCTGCTTCTCTCGATCTGGATATTTTTTATACATACGTATACGTATACGTATGCGTATACTTAGATACTTTACCTGAGCTGAGCTGCAGTGACTAGACGTGGATTTATCTGAGAGAATCTGAGAGACAGAGAACAATTCTTGGAGCAAAACAAACTCCCACTATTCTCACGCATACGGAATACACAACACAACACAACACAGTTCAACACAACTCAACTCAAAGATTCACAAGACATGACAAGAAAACAACTAGCTAAGGCTACAGCTTCAGTTTCAGCTTTTGCTTCACCTCTAGCTTCAACTCCAAATCTAGCTCCAGCTCCAGCATCCCTTCACTTGAGCCTGGACAACAACATAACAAAGACTGATGAGACTAGGCCGATCCAAGAGAGAGAGACAGAGAGAGAAATACAAAATACACATTCATTTTACCCAGTGGACGGAGCACAATACAAAATGTATGGGCAATCTACAATTTATAATATTGGGATACACACATACATACAGTTCAGTTCAATGCAAGGCCAAGTGAGGTAAAGTCAAAGCCAAAGCCAAAGCCAAGCCTCTAACGTCCATAACTCTTGGCTCGTACTTTATGCTGTACCATTCTGTTATTATTATCATCATCTTATTGTTAGGTATCATGTCATATCATGTGTGTGTATAAAAAAAATAAAAAATCCACAATGTTGAATAATTCTCCGCGTTTAAATTTCCATCCTTGTTTTTTGATGGTGCAGCTCGGCTCAGCTCACAGTTTTATGATACACAGTACACAATTTAGTTACATATGTATGGCACAAAACACAAGACAAGCAAAGACTCGAGAGAGAGATGAAGAAAATACGATATTATTGTTGGTGGATATAGTCAAGTGTATTTTGTATTTTGAATGGTGTAAAAGACAAATGGGCCAACTCTCGGCAGTAAATTCTAGATTTCTCCATCAAATTTTCAGCCTCGTCTCTCGCAATCTCTTTTCTTCCTCGTCTCGCCTTTAATCGGATTATATCAGTCACGTTTCTGTCACTCGTGCTGTCCTGGTTCAGCTCGCTGGATGAATTACATACGTATAAATATATTCTCTATGTATATAGTATACACACATTTTGATCTATCTAGAATATTTGTATGTATGTATGCACGATTCACCGTCACCGTAAGTCGCGACCCTGTGGCCTGTGGCCATAGCCATGGCAATAGGATTTATTATTATGTGTGTATCTGTATGTACGCTTTGCTTTTCTCGTTTTGTGCCAGTGTCACTCTAGGATTTTCGACCATGAATAACGACAACGAGAACGACTAACGACTATAACAACTTGGCTCCTTGTCTCTCTGTCTGTCTGCCTGCAATCAACTCCAGTTCATCTTTCATCCGACGTTGAATCGAGTCGAGTTGAATTGAATTGAGTAGACTGGAGTTAATTTGCAAAATCCCCGAGTTAACCAGGCCAAAAAGTATGTATAATGTATACAGTAGATGAGGAAACCCATACGGATCGTGTTTTGACGTTGATATGACGGGTGATTAAATGGGCATAAGTACAAATTCATTGAGTCTGCACCCAAATTTTCCGGCCAACAATATACATAATACATACAGTCACGCATTAAAAATTGGGCAGATAATCATGTTTTGAGCTTTTGATAACATCCGGGATAAGCTCAGGATAATTAATATCAAAGCGGAAAATTCCGCGTCGAAAATGCGAGGGAGTCAATACTTTTTAAATGATTCCTTCATAATTATTAGAATTTGCGTTGACTGCTGAGTAATTATTGTAGAGAGCTAAATGGAGAGAAAATGAGGCAAATCCACACGAGATGTTTATTATTAGCGGTTTTACCATGATTTGACGACTTTAATTTTGCTATAGATGAAAAGTCGTAATTCAAATAGCTATATAATTAAATACGGGGAAAAGCTAGATAAAAAAACCCGACATAGCATCTCACAATACATTGAACAATAATTTAAAACGAGTTAGCAGTTAATGGCCCAGCGGGGAAAAAGTAAAGAATTTTATCGTCTACTTTTTCTTTCGTTGCTGAGCCAACTTTGGCAAGAAAAATTCCACAAATCACATAACGGTTCGTCGTTTTCATTACATTTCTTTTCTACAGGGTAACTGATGATAATGACAGCGGTCGGCGATTATCAAATGACAAGTCTTGAAATAGGTACAATTTTCTACAATATAATATCCACCCATACAAGGTTTTCCCATTTTATCCGTATTAAATTGCATTGCGCCAATCCGTTTCCTTTCCTATGCTTTGCTGAACAGTGAGCTTGCTCACAAAAGCCTTATCGTTGTCATAAGTCTTTTTTTTCTTTTTTTCTTTTTATGGTTTTTTAAAAATTGTTCAAATTTTTCTTCCGTCATCTCTCCTTTGATTTGTTAAAAGTCGGACCTTTTGTACATACATACATATATACAAAAGCAAATGTATAAAAGGATGCGAAACTTTCCCATTAATTCCATTAACAATTAATTGACGTTGCCGAGTCATCAATTATTTTTATTTATAGCGCGTAGCTGGATGTGAAATGCGAAATGTGGCAACAACTTTCAACAAACCAAAACATATATACTTTGTTCCATAGTTGACAACTTTATTAGTTTTTTCATCATCCCACTCTCTCTCTCTCTCTTTCTATTTCTATGTATTTCTCTGTTTCTCTTTTTATTCTTGATTTCCCTGTGGGGAAAAAGTAGGAGGTTCACAAATCCTTTTTGCGACTTTGAATTTACTCTGGAAAAGTAACTACTGTAGATATGAAATGAATTCAGTGTTCAGTGTCCAGCTCTATGGAATGGAATGCACAAGGCAACAGTCTTTTGTACATACACTGTACACTGTACACTGTGTGTGCACACAGCTTTTGCAACATTTTACTTGCTTGCCCAACAGGCGAGCAATTGCATCTACACGAAAATTTGTGTTTTTTTTCTTCAAAAAGTACAACTGGATAAAACAGGAAAAACACAAAGAAGATTGACGACCTAACAGCATATACAGCAACAAGAGCTGCAGCAAAGCTGTAAATTCAGGCAAATCCACACGAGTTTTCTTTTCTTTTCACTCAGTTTGTCCGCAGTTTTTTGCCTTGTTTCTCGTTTCCACGTTGACAAGGTTCAATATAAATGCAAATGTAGCGCTAGAAAAGTGTCCGTCGTCTTTTTTGACCATTTTTACCCTGTTTTACCCAGCAATTGGGACAAATAGTGTGAATTTTTATCGCAGTGTCAAAAATGAAGAAATAAAGTCGTCATAAATAACTAACTATGATATATTTCAACGTAAATCTTTCAAAATTTTTGCGAAAATATTGTGAGCTGCATTTTTCAAAAGTATACGAAAAACATACAAAAACCTGATAAAATTATTTTTTCCCCCTTTCCAATCTTAATCCGTTTCAATAAAAAGTAACACACTTTTAATACTGTTGCAAAATGATATGTATAAAAATGAATAGGAACGGCGTAAGCGATGAAGCCACTCTCCCAACTTCCGCCACTCCATCCGCCGCTCCTCCACATTTCTACAACAGGACGGAAGTTTGCACATATCCATCTCGGAAAATGACGGCGAGGCCTTTCAAAAAGCCTGCCGAAAAGTGAATAAGTGCCCCGGTTATTTATGTAGATACACACATACATAAGATCTATACGTATATCAGCGAGGGCTCAATAAACGGAATCTGCAGCGAGCAGATACGGAGAATTCTCGTGAAAATGAGGATAGCTAAAAGGAGCGCCATAAGCAATAATCATTATCTTGGACTTATACTTAATGTATTACGTCCTTTTCAAAGTTGGCGCATAAAACTGTCATCCTTTATAAGCCACTTGCTTTATCCCATTTTAGCCACTCTGCTCCATCAGCCTTTCTTGGAATTTTCGGGAAAAGAGTAGCAGCAAAATTTCGTTAAGGCATACAACCCTTATTCGTATTATCTAGGACACATAGATATTGTGCATATGTACATAGTTGGACTGGCCAATGTCAATACACTTATCAATAAGTCATCGACATAAATCTATCCGAGAAAATTTCATTACCAAGCTTCAAACTCAAACTCAAGGAGATGGGCTATTGCTTTTGAACCCTGTCTTGTTTTTCTTCCGTTTTTCTCTGTGTGTATCTATATCCTAAAACGGGATCAAATGGAATGGAGAAAAGCCCTAGAGTGATAATAATGGGAAAGGATAGAGAGAGAGAGAGCGAGAGAGAGAAAGAATCTGCTTGAATTTAATAAATCAGCCGAGCTGTACCATCTCAATAAATAATGAAGCATCGAAGCATCTTTTCCCTCTACCTTTTCCGCATTTTCCAATACATACTATACATACTATTCTGTAATATATCTCACGCACAAAATCCCGTTCTGCAAAAGCATCCATCTAGAATTCCATTCGAAACAGGGGGAAATCCCAACTCCAGGAAAAATACAATTGCAAAAATTCGGAAAGAAAGTCTTTGCTTTCCCGTCCCGGAGAAAGCAAAGAAAGCCCGTACATCGGGATTTAAACCTCAGTGTACATCCTACAACTATAGACATACATACTATGTAGTACTATTACTAGGTGAGTGATTAAATATTAATAAGTGATTCTCTTCCAAAAACTTTTTTGCCACATCCCAATCCGTCGTCTGGCATCTTCATCTTTATCCTTCCGTTCCTTGTGTACGTTGTACATATGTACATGCTTTCGACGTTCTCTCATGTACTTTTACTTTCTCCACTTTCCCTGCTTTTCCATTCTTCTGTATATGTAGTTACATAGCTTCTTGCACGCTTCCTTCCCGGAAGATATTTTAGATAAAAGCTGGAAACTTTGGGCGGTAGTCTGGAGAAAGTTTTGGGTTTTATGCAAAAATGGCCGGAACTTTCTCCCACCATCAGACATTCATTCATTCATTCATTCATTCATCGGCTTCCTTATTCAAACGGAGACAGATGGATAAAATCTTTTGATCACAAACTAAATATTTAGCTTTAAAAGCATTCCCACATTTTTTGTGTATGGTGGCTTTTGTGTGCAAATGCTCCCTTTGGTAATGTAAAAATATACATGATGGTGCAATATTAGGGAGGTTGTGTTTAAAAAATCGTGGTTTTTGTCTATTACTTTTAGTTCCTAATAAAATCTTGCATTTTTCTTAAATATTCATGCCAAACGTTGCTATTACCGATGCAGACGACGACGTTGACAAATTTTGTTTTGAAAGCAATCTTTTAGTAATTTTCAAAGTTGTCCACGTCCCTGTGATGAAATTGAAAAGGTGTAAAAGGCGTGATTAATTTTGAGGGAATACCAAATTTACTCGCAAGCAGTGTGCAGTGAGCAGCCCCTACTTGACTTTTCAATGCCGGAAAATTTCAGGGTTCAAGTTCACTCCATGTACATTGTACATATAAGTAAAAGAGGACTCAATTTTATTCCCTCTTTACGTCTCGTGCATTTAGTCGGGTAAATTGTGGGTGAGCTGAGATGCTGGGTTAAGATTTGCCACAAACTAGATTTAAGATGGCAGGGCCAGAGAAAAAGATATGAAAAAATGGAGAATTTTTCCAACTCTTTTCTCTTTTCAATCCAACACATCTCATCTCATCTCATCTCACATCTCATTCTCAGCCTCTCTGGTTATGACACTGTGGAATAATAGTAAAACAGCGTCACCCATATATACATTATACATACGATACGATATGAACTATGAACAGCATTTTGTTCCCTTATTTTAACAAGGCGGATGTGTCGACTGCACAAAACGTTGAAATAACCCATAATTTATCCTCTTTCTTCCTATTCTCACCAGTGTATGCTGTATGCTGCAACGTACCATGATTATTATCATTATTATTACTCCTCTATTTTACTCTATCATCGATTGAATCGGAGCAGAAGATTCGCATTCCTTCCTTCGATTTCATCTCTCCTGGAAAATTTCTCGGCAAGAGAGAATCTGGAAACGGCGACGACGACGACAAAATTGATAGAAGCGATAGTTCTACTTGAACATCCAATACTTACTTACAGCTCCAGGTTCTGTGTTCTAGGCTAATACAAATATTAGTGCTGGAGACAAAAGACCAGGCCAAGGAATGGGTCTGATAACCACATTGCTATGTACGTATACCAGAATCCAATACCAACACCAATACTGATACATATTATTATTATTATTACCAGTGGCAAAATGGAACCAAAGAATAATCTTCAAGAAGACAGCCAAGTAATTTCTGTATAATATATTAGTATTATATTATAACTCAAGCAGGAGTAGGAGCTAGAGCTGGAGATCGGAGCATGGGCTGGAGCTGGAGCTGGAACTACTGGAGAAACCGGCGTGGGTCAATGAGGCATGAGGAAAAGACACATTCAATACCTATTATCACTCGGTGGTTTTCATTGGAGAGAGTGCCGAAAAGAAAAGGCCGTTTGATAGGAATCTTAGATAATATACACATACTGTACTTATACAGTAAAGACATTGTAGGAATATCGAACGGTGGGCAAAGATGGGCCAAGAGAACCGGGAGCCCATGCAAGACGTGAAAATGAAAATGTAACACCAAGCAGGAGTTACATATTTGCCACTGCAGAGGAAACGGCTTTTCTCCAGTTGTTTCACAAGCTTCCAGCTTCGCCTTCGCCCCATTCCGTGTAAAAACAAGGTCTAGGCAAAGGAAAACTCTGGTAGACCGAACCCACCACGACAATGACAATGGCAATGAAAATGACAATGGAAATGTCGATGGCGTTATTCCATTACTCCGTATCCTCTATCTTTTGCTATAAGTATGTATGCATGCATGTATACAACACTTTGCTCCTTTATTCATTTTCATTGCCAACTTTACACTAGACGCCAAATTTCAGGCATATTTCTAGCATCCGCATTCTCCGTGTCATACAGTAAACCTTAACAATGGACGGTGTACAAAAAATACAAAATACCTTCAAAGCTAGGTATGAAAGCGGTTTTGGTAAAAAACAGAAATTTTTTGTAGTATCATGTGGTTTCTTGTATAGTCAAGATGCACTGTACATATTCGAAAGAAAAATCTTGCAGATTCACACCAAGCCATCATCCTCAAAGGTTCGACAGAGTCCGTAATAGACACCTGACACTGGATCAGGATATGGACCTGGATCTGGATCTGGCTCTGGGTCTGTATCTTGTGGCACTCTGAATGGCACATATTGAAGCGAGAAAAATTGCTCTATTCACACAAAGAAGTGTTGACGAGGGCGGATTTTTCATACAGACTCAGAAACACACACACACACACACAAAGTGCAGATGGAGATGAGTTGGTATGCATCTGTATAACGAAGGAAATGGAAATGAAGGAGCGACTTCACTTTAGCCAGAGCCCAATAACTGGAAGCTTCTTTTTCCTACACTATCAAAGGAGCAGAGTCAGAGGAAGGCAAAAAGTAGAACAAGAAAGAAATCGTTTCCATTTCATCTGCTCCTGCTTCGTTCTCTCCTCGCCGCACCAAAAACGGTTCAGGCGCATATACACTATACATTATACATACGTTGTAGGTATCTATCTATCTATGTACGAATATATTGTACAAAATGTACAGCAATTTCCCTGTCATCAGAGAGACAGACTTCAACCTGGAAAAATCGCGACTGTCTTTTTCCCTAGTCGAGGCTTGAGAAGAGTTGCCATTGCCAGGGTATGAAATTAGGTGAGAGGAAAAGGAAGCGGCGAGAGAAAGAGAGAGACAGAAAAAATGGAGAGAAAGAGGAAGAGACACAGAGTGAGTGAGGCAACAGACAAACATGATATGCCATGCCAAAGATTTGAATCCACAATCTTGGTCCATCCACAGTCCACCAGGTATTATATTATGATTCTATAATAGGAGAAACGTATCAAACTCTCTATTAAGTAACTCCCTTGCTTGCTTGGCTATGGGTCGTCATCGCCGTCTTAGTCCTCGTTGTAATATTGTATAATAACAAGATGCAAGATGCTGCCTCATCACGATTCCAGGAAAAGGAACTTTGTGTGGCTAACTCTGAATGCATATCTGAGAAACAAAGAAACAATTTTTTGTCTTCGGCATTTTATTGTTTAGTGTACATTTTATATTTTATATGTGTATGTGATGTGATATGTGTGTGCGTGTGTGTGTGTATTGCATATCACCGTCGCCCTCTTCATTTCTCTCTCTGACTAATTAATTTATGCGATAAGGGGTTATTTAAGTTTATGTTGTTGTACTTATCATCATCAGCTACCAAAATGATGTATCGGCATCAACTATCAACTAACTACACATTGCATTACATGACATTACATTGGTTTCTCTTGCATCTGATGCACGGTGGACGGACTGTGGACGGCTTGGACACAAATTATATATTAGTTTCATTTACTCAAACTCTCCCTCGAGAATTTTGTACTATACAACTATGTACAAACTATACCGCCCACTATCTCTTTCTCTTTCGCTCCGTTCGCTCAAAAGTAGCTATGTATCTATACACAAGACACAATTTTTTAAATAAACTCTTTCGTTCCTTCCACCTTCATCTGTAAGTATACATACTTGTATATGCATGTGTTTTCGGCCCTTCATTGTTGTATAATAATATAATATCCACAAAAAAAAAGTGAAAACGGCCGACCTAAATGTCATTTTATTTCATCTGCCACAGAGAGAGACAGATAGACATTTTACTGTGGGAAAAAGCAACGGTTGTTCACTTTTGGGTAAGCTTTACAGGACCAAAAAAACGCAGAAAGGGAGAAAGAAATAGGACTATCCATTTATTTTATCCCATATTTTTCACTAGGAATCACCTCACGCCAGCTTTGATTGACATAAACGCATCTTTTCCTCCTTGTACATAATACGTACACAGTACACAGACAGTCAATACCTTGTGTTTTTTCTCAATGTATGTATGTGTGAGCGTGTGCGTATTAGTGTAAGTGTACACACACACACACACATAAGATACGACGTAATACCTGAGATACTAATATGTATGAAGGAAAAGGTACACTTGCTCTTTCGACAAGGTGGTAGGAGAGTTTTTTTAAGAAAGGGAGAGAAAGAAAGAAATGAGCAGTGGGGAAGAAGACGGCAAAGTAATAGAGGAAATGAGGTTAAGTCGGTCAATTTTGTTGTTGTATTTATTGATCTCCATAATTTTTTTTCCTCATTTGGTTTTTTCCTCTTTAATAGAAAAAAAATGAAAGTCCTGTTAGTATTAGTATAGTGTTAGCGAGAAAGAAGATGGACAAAGTCAAGTGATCTCCGTGTTGAATGGTTTGTGTTGGTTGATTGGTAATAAAGATTATTATATGGCTACCTTCACTTTATATTACATCAGCTATTACGTATGGCAGGATGAGATCGCCACGATGAATTGAGAGGATCGATCCAGGTGCCCATAGCTTTATACACCTTTTCATATATTTATAATGATACTAATAATTCGTATTTGAAACTATTCTCCCGATTCCAGATACCAGTAGTGCGGAGGGACTTCAGGTGACTTGACTCGACTGAATTGAACCGGCCTGGACTTGCTCAAGCTGGTGAGTTTTCAAGTTCCATGACTGTTTGCTTTCTATCATACTTTTGTGCTTTCTATGTATATAGTTTGTTTATTTGTTTGTTTTTTGAGGGGGGAAAGGTTGAAAAGCAAATTGAAATAATAGTGTAATAGTTGACTGTGCATAATATAATACGCTTGAACATAAGTAATAGACGGACTATATTATGTGTATTATTGTCCAGTCAAGGGACAAGATGGAGGAGGGAATAAGGAAAATGGATATAAAACAGAAAAAAAAGAAAAAAGAGACGGAGAATGCACAAAATGTACAATGTACAAATCGATTTGGAGCGAAAGAATTTGGTTGTTTGCGAAATGGTCTGTGTCCCCCGTGTGAAAGACAACACCTCCATGGGTTATATGTTTTGTACATACATTACATGTATTTCTGTACATATTTCTGTATGAAATATATCGTACAGACAGATGAAAGAAAGAGTAGCGGGCGGCAAGAAGAGAGAGAGAGAGAGATAGAGAATATCTATCTAACGAAAGACGTAGAGAGAAAGAGGAGCATAATGTCTGTAGACATGTAATCAGTTCAGGTGTAGAAATGTTTAAGTTTTAAGTTTAAGAACTATTCTCTCTGTGTGTGTCTATGTGTCCAAAGTGTGTATGTGTGTCGGATGCCAATTGAATATATAGAGGAAGAGACAGAATCTTAAGTTTTTTGAATAGTTGGGCAGCAGTTTAAGTATGTATGAAATGATGGTGAAACGATATTTGTTCAAGGTAGAGTGCCGAATGATTTAAGGTTCCACTTGACCCCATGCTGACGTCTTACAATACAATCGAAAGTCAAACCTCTCTTTAATTTTCTTTTCGAACCGGCTCAAATCTTTCCTCTTTCTTTCGTCTTTCGTTTTTTCCCGAAAAACGTCTCTTTCAGTATCTCTCCGCTTACGTATCGAAGATATGTATGCATGCATTCATGTATGTATGTATGTATGTGTTGTATTTATAAGCGCGGCATGAAGTTGAATCCTTGTCGTCGTCTTGGTCTTCTTCGTCGTCCTGGTCTTTTTCTACCAAAAACAACTGTTTTATTATCTCGCGACAGTTTTGTACAAGTTCATATATATACAAAAAGACACACACATTCACAGACACATAGTCACATTCACTCACTCACTCACTCATACACATACCTCATCAATGCCCACACCCTCACTCCTCATTCCTCTTCCTCTTTGGCTCGCCTATACGAATGACTCCAGAGGATTCTTGTATTACATACCTACATAATATACCATCTCATCTATTTATTTCTCAACATTTCGATTTTTTCGTTCATACTTTTGACTTGATTCTTGTTCACACACAGAATTAACAGAAAAACAGATAGACAAGTAGATGGATAGATAGATAGATAGATAGATAAATGTGGTACATGTGTAACTGCCTCCTCTGTGTATTATTAATATTATTATCTCTGAAAACTATTTGAGTTAGTGCGTATGTAATCATGTACACATAATTTTTCTAAACCTTCAACCTTACAGATGGAGAAAAGTTTTCGGGGTTCCTTCTTTTTTCCTTGTTCTTCTTGTTCGTCTATTCTTCCTTCTCTGTTCTTCTGTGGATTTTAACTAACTCGAAGAGATGTCTATTACATAGATATTATTACCTATCCATAAGTATGTACATACATATGTACTTGGTTAAGGACGTACGTATGTGTATAGATTGATGTGCTCCCTTTTGCTTTGGTTTGGGCCGGTCATGTTTATGCATCAGCCAGCATTGTTCAGTAAAGTGCATAATCTTATATTGACTTTGAAATAATATACGTATAAGCATAACACCTAAACGTTCACCGTATTATCGTATTATATACGTTTCAACTTTTTCAATCCAAACTCAACAACTTTTGAACTGTATTGGTGTATTGGTGTGCAGGGAAATGAGCGAGGAGAGTAAGTGATTTCAGATAGAAAGGGAGCGAGAGAGGGAGAGAGGACAGAGAGAGGAAGAAAAGTTTTAACTAGATGTAAACATTTTGTATTGTGCGTGTACAGATATATTGTAACATCTAGTTAATGCTACTAAACTACATGCGCATACATAATACCTACATACATATTGATGTTGAATGTGAGTAATAGAATAATGGAATAATGTGGAGCGCTAAGCTATGCATCATTTTCAACAAAAGGTAGACCATAACACAACAATTGTTTTCAAAATCTTCCTTTTTTCCCTCATTCTTTGCTTGGTTTGCCTACCTGCCTGCCTGCCTGCTTTGCAGTTCTCGTCTGTACTTGACTGATCTTGGTTCTCTTTTCTCCATACTCCATGTGTATGTGTATACATAATATACATATTTTTTCCATACACATACATATAATATATATTTCTCCTTCTCCTTTGCATGTTCGTACTCGTAACATCGGGTTCATTTCGTTTCATTTCGCCTCTGTATCTTTGACTCTTGTTTCGATATCTACTGGACAATACGTTGGCCAAGGATTGTATTAAGTTGTATATCATCAAATAGACTTCATAATAGGAATATTACCATTATTATTATGTTCTGTGTGTCCAGGAGGAGAGTTTTAACAAGAGGACAGACCAAAGGCGAAAACCATTTTGGAAAATACCTGAACGTATCCAAATCCAAGTATTTGTGTGTGGGTTATTACATTAAGATGATATTTTCTTGGTCTTCTTTTCTTTTTGTTGACGTCGTCGGCCTTTACACTATAAACTATCGGTATGCGTATGTACATAAATTTTGTGTGCTGTATTGTATGAGTGTAGATACTTTTGGATGATGTAAATAAGGAATCGTGTTGAACATTCAAGTATTTTGTATCTTTATTTTGACTCCCTTTCACTGTTTATTATGCATATTATACCATTATTGTTGCCATCATTATGGTTGTGCTGGTAATGGTGCTAGTATATATTATATATTGGAAAGATTGGTGCTAGTCGAATAATATCCGCATAATATTAAATGCTTCTTCTTTTCCCTGTCTTTCTGCAGCATGTCTCTCCGTCATTCTGTGTGTTTGACTTGAGAAGACGACTGTCAGTTTATACCACATACAGTGAATTGTATGCATGTATTGCATTACAGTTTACATTTTACAGAACATTACATTGTGTCACTTATTCTTAATATTTCATACCTTCTTCTTTTCTTCTTATTTTGTCACCTTGATAAAATGGTCTGTTTAAGTTTTGGCCCGATGTTTCACACGGTTTCGTTTTGTATTGTATATAGACAAATATGCCAGTGACTGCTGAGATTCTAGTTATGCTTACAATTTTCAATGTACACTAATGAGACCTACAAATTGAAGGCAATATATATTGTACATTTAGTACAGGATACATATTGTAGGAATGATACAAAAAACTGTTCCAGTCATAACAGACCGTTTATAATATGTATAGTTGCGTCTACGCTATAAGTGGGTCATTAATACAGCGGAGTTCCGTACTGTACTGTAGTAGGATAATTAGATTAGTACGTAATATACTGCTACATTTATTATATTATACATTGGTATTTATATTATACCTGCGTTTGTTTGAATACTGCGTGGGATTATCGAAAATTGTTTAGCGATAGATAATAATTGTGGATGTTATGGAGTGGAGTGGTTGTTGTATAATAAATACATATGCATACATATAGGTAGATACGAATGGACACTACCAAGTACATACAAATATTAAACGCTCTGATCGTCACCCTGTAAATTGGACGAAGGATATAGGATATTATTGTATGATATGGTAGGGTTGTATACCGGATCTTGTCTTGTATGGTTAAAATATAGATCAGATCTCTTGACTATTATGATCAAATGGAGAGCCTGCTTCTGTTTCTGTTTGATAACAAAACATATTTTAGGGAGGTTAAAGTTCTAAATATAGAATTTATTCTAGATTCTGGAGAGTATTAAATGTATTTTATTTACAACATATTTGATCTTGATCTAATGATCACTGACCTAGTATTCCTGTACGATATAAATACATACATGCAATTTTACTAATAGTTTTATTAGATATTTCTTTATATCGTCACATAGTATGGCATTGCATGGAATAATAGAATCTTCGTTGGCTGCCTACACTATGTATGCTATTCTGATTTCTCAGAAATAAATTAAGTTTTGGTTTTCTTCTTCGTTTCCGCTGAAGTAGTAATAGACAAAGTGGTCAGTGAGATGAAGACGCATCGGAATTAAGCATTTACGTAATGCTAATAGCTATAATAGAAAATGTTGGACTAGCAATGAATTCATGTCTTGTTTTAATTTAATCAATAATAGAAATTCCGCAAAGATTTGTTATTTGTTTTGCAGTTTTTTTTGCGGGAAAGTCAAAAACTAATTATAGTGCCTTGTCATGCCTCAAATACATATTGATGTTCGTCTTGTATTTCCTATCGATTGGGAAAATTGGAAAAGGAATGAAGTGATGATGGCTATCTTGGAATGTATTTTGAAAAAAAGAATACAGCAAGACGCAAGACACAAACAAGAAATAGCAATACAAATAATAAAACATAATAGGTGGGTTTCCCTTATTTTCCAGGAATAGCTAATAACTAACAGTATGCTACAAGTTGGAGATGAAGGAAGGCCGGCGCTTGTGTATAGTAAGGAAGCATAGGAAGCAAAAGTTATTAATTATGTGATGTCGCGGCGACAGAAACATATTTGCAGTATTTGCACTATTTATTTGTACTCGCAAAACACAGAGTTGGTTGGGTTCAGCTTGGGTTTGGTTATGGATTTGCCTTTGTGGAAGAAGTCGAGTGTACAATATTTGATTTAAAAAATTTGTCATCGGTAAACTTGATGCTGTGTGTAGTGTGTACGCGAGTAAGCGAGTAAGTAAATAAGTAAGTAAGAGTAACTATGTAATAAGCGTTTTCGCAAAAAGTCAAGTGTATGAGCTGTGTGTGCATACTGCACATATGTATTTGTATTCGTAGTTTTGTTTGTACGTGTGACGGATTCTCTGCTTTTAGTGAATCACTCTTGTCTCCTGTCTGTGTGTCTCGGCGGCCGGCGTCGGCAGTGGGAGCACAGGATAGTGAAACTCAGAGTGAGTTAGAGAGAGAGAGAGTGAGATAGAAAGAGGCAGAGAAACACAGCAACGGGAAGTTGGACTTGTTCCAATGCTGGCGGAGATGTGCAAAAAGCCAAGCAAAAGCTCAAGCTGGCGATAGCTATACAGAGAGAGAGAGAGAGAGAGACGATCACTTGCACTTCATTTCCGTTTTCCTGTAGCTGCCGCTGCTCGCTTTTGCCATGGATATTGCGGGGGAGGATAGCATCAGATGATCAAGCCTCTTTACTCCTCCACATGAGTGCATATATGTATATATATTCTGTTCACAACGTTTGTAAGATGAAGATGGCAAGAAATGGCAAAAGAGCATTCCTCCACTGCATCATCTTGTTATTAGTTCAATCCATAGGTCGTTGGATATTATTACAGATTTGTCCATATTTTGAGTGTTTCGCGTGGGTGCGAAAATCTGAAACTGGACTCATCTATTTATCTCCTCTCATCACATTATCATGAGTGAATCATTGTGGCGGAAAAGATTTTGCAGCTTCTTGGATCTTCCTTTTTGGAGTAAAGAGTCAAAAAAAGAGAGAAAAAAATTGTGAGAGTAATGTGTGTTGGTTGAGCTTTGAGCTGTGCAACGTATTTAAATATGTATAACCCTTTTTAACATATTATACTCTGTACTGACAGTTACGTAAATGAGATGATTAGTCATTCCCTTTTCATATGACCTATTAGTATTGATCTGTCATAACATTATACATTTTCCCCGCATTTCCTATGCATTTCCGTGTAGTAAAAGATGAAAATAGTAATTATGTATAATAATAGTCGGTTCCATGAATTTTTTTCTCCTCCGGCATTTTTTTCGGTAGCAATATCATCAACATATTATGTATTACTCTCGTGATTATGAGTTCATCCGGACCATCTAGACAAATCACAAAAGCATTGTATTAGTTCAAAGGGTAAAGAAACCCGTGAAAAAACTTTGTTGACGTTTTGCGATTGGAATTTAGGTTAGGAATGTAAAGAATGAATTTGGAATGTTAAACAAATCTGACAGATTATTTTGTGGAGGCTGTCATTTCATATTGCCCTTGTCCTTTAAGTATAAAATACACGCATATACATAAATACAGACACGTTGATTGGTGCGGTACACCTTGAATTTGAACAAGTTTTGTTTAAATCTATAAACATGGAATAAAGGATAAATGCACCTGCTCACAAAACGGCTGAAGCTGATACACATTACTCGTGATGATACCTGATTGACATGATTGATTTCATATCTGTGGTTGGTCATCGGATTCCTAGTTAATCTATAAATAAAAATGATGAAGCGACACTATATTTGGTGCTTATGCAATGTGCATAGGTTCACCAACAACGCAAAAATTAAGAACAAGAAGAGGGGAGAGACACACGCTCGTTTTGCAATAAACAATGTAGGAGTAAAGTAAAACAAGCTGCACGGAAAGCTAAATACGTGTGTGCGTGTGTCACTTCCTTTATTGACTTTGACGAAGCATCGAAAACAACTATAGAGATTAAAACGTTTATGAATGGAGACGGACTGGTAGCAGATAAACATACACACACAGGGTGTCCGGAAATAATGTGTAGAAATTCTTTTTCCTAATTATCCGTGAACCAAAGGGACTGTAACGGTATTATATACAAAGTATATACTTTTTTTCATATTGATATGGTCAATGTACCGGGCATTATATTTAAGCTACCCGATTTTACTCATGAAATTGCAACTCCTGTGCGTGATACTTATGTGGGAAACAATGAATGGGTCAACAAATTATGTATCGCATCATAAATATCTACCCTAGTGGGTGTAGCAAAAATTTTGATATTTGCTCATTAAATTCCGTTTAGCAAATTATATGACAGTAAGTAAATGCATTCATCGTCTTTGGTCGTCCTGTACGCAATTCTTTCGGGTGTAAAAAGCCTCCTTCTATTTAAATGTATTCTTGGTTACTTATACCTTTTGCGCATAATTAATTCAGGAAATAGTATTTGTTTTTTATAATGGCCGATGACCATTGACTAAATTCTCCCAATGTTTGATGTTTATATTTGTACTTTGGATGCATGTTGCATCCTATAACCAATTCTGTACATGCAGTGCATAGTTACATGTAAATACAGTAAGTATTAAGTATTATATCCGCTTGACTGTGTACATAACAATATCAGTTGCTCTTCAATTCTAGGTCTTCTCTGGAATTGCGATAAAGTAACATGATTAATCCCAGTGCATATATTATGCTGTTGCAGTACATATGTATACTTGTTCCACCTGAGTGAGATAAGATATTGTCTACGAAGCTTATTGCTTGCATTTGCATACATGAGCAAATAAATCATAGATACATACATCAGAGAGTAGCAAAGAGGAACACAGGGTTTATACTTGTACATAATATGTTGTACATGTTTAGCAGTCAAATGTATGTATGAAGAAACAGCTGATGCTGATTATACCTTATGCACGTATAAATAGTATGGTATTGAATTTTGTCTAGCTTGTGCCATGGTCAGATATGCAAATTTCACGAGACAGACATTTACGTACGTACAAAGTATTGACAGCTCCCGTCCCTTTTTTATTTTTTTCATCTCTCTCTCTCTCTCTCTTTATAATATTATCTCTCTTTCTGTGTTCAACTGTGTGAATGATGTTTTTACCTGTGCTAGAATCTTTAGCGTCCTATAGCATTAAGAGTAATAAAAATAGTAGTACAAGAGTTTTGGCAGGTACAGTGTGATGATGCCGGACCGTGTCATAATACATCATCATCACGTCCTGGCGTCATCATCCTGAGGAGGATTACGTGTTTACTGGGCTAGTGTTAATGATGTTAAGGATAAATCCGGATCCGCATCCTATTTACCTTTCCTTTGTGTGTGGTACATGATATTTTGATATTATAGAGAAAGAGACAAGTAGTACCGTAGCTTGTAAATTGTTCTGATTGAGATAGGGAGACGGTAGTGGCATCAATACACGGCGTATTTGTATCTATGTATACCATATCCGAGATGATCCGTGTACATTTTTTCCTCGCTCCTTCGTGTGCCCAGCAACAAGTTGTTGTATGCCATGAAATGAAATGAGACGAGATGAGCTGAGCTGTATCCGTATACTGGATGGATGAAGGCTTGCTCACCGTTTGCTGTTGGCTGGAAAAGAGAGGAGAGAAGGTTGAATTGAAGATTGAATGAAAAGGTAGGATGACATATGATTTCTTTATAGATTGTGATTTTCTCTATTGTCGGCATGCATGCATGCATAAGGAAAGAATACAAATATCAATGCTTCTGTATAATGTAAAATATAATGTGTCTATCAGTGTGCATATATATGTATACACATATCTATTACTTACTACTTACATGATGAGCTTGCGTGGGGGAATACTTAATATACATGGAACAAAATATAGGAAGTACAAATACCTGTATTATGTATTAAACAAATATATTTGTGTAGATCTTATAACGATTTGTAATTCCAAGATTCTCATACACGTCTGTCTCCTCCTCCTCCGCCTCAATATTGTGCTTAATTTGAGTGTGTGCCGCTGGTTGTATACATATGTACATGCTTATGCTTATGCTTATGTATGTACTATGATGTGTTTATTGGGATGATGACGAACGACGAAGATCATGTACAAGTTTGTCAGAAGCCAGAACAAGAAGAAGACGAAGAAGGTGAAGAAGAAAAAGAAGAATTTCCTCGGAAATGAACAACGACTTGTCAATAGAGAAATCCGATTTTGTTTCTCTGTACATGATATATCAGCTCTTGTCTTGACTTTTATTCTTTTTCTCCTTCTTCATCATCTTGTTTTATATTTTATATCTTATCCTAGTTCTTTTTTCTTGGTCGCTAATTTGTGCTATTTATTTTAGTTTTCACCTTTGTATCGACCATGTTATACAACCGAGTATCTAATATACATGTAGAGAACGACAAGAAGATGCATGTATTTGTACAATGTACATGCAACTATCCATATCATATCTTATAGATATCAGGATAGTTCACAGCATGAAATGGATATAGATATAGAGTATAGACAGAGCTTGTTTATGTACTTATCTACGTACGTACTTAAGTATGTTTTAGTCGTGTGTGAGGATTTTCTCCCTCGCTATACAAACAAAAAACGGAGGCCGTAATAATAGTAATGACATTGCCTTTACATATTATTATTACAATTCTCATTAGTAAATAAGAATGTGGAAAATACATTCAAGCTATCGCGTACTGCCTTCCTTTTAATATAGCTTATATACGATGTACGATATATGTATATGTTATTAATGTTAAAGTTAAAGATGACAATGATCGACCCAAGATTTGTTATGCCTTGTCGTGGGATTTGCCAATTAGTGGGTGTAAGTAGATATATTCAAGACAATTAGCAGTGTAACTAGCTAAATACACTAAATATTGGATACTCGAGAAAATGTTATATTATATATACCATCTATGGTCATTGGAAGGTTTATCACTTTACCCCGTATTTACAAATATTCCCCATTTGTATAATATATGAGTAGACAAGACACACATTTCCCGAGATAGATAAGTAAATAAGTAAGTGTGTATATTGTATTTAGATAGATGCATGTTTTCACGATATTGGGGATTCCTGTTCCACACTTTAGAGTTTGAGGCTTTTTTAATTGTTTGTCGCTTGTCGGGACAGACGCCGTTTTCTGTCTTGCGAATAACTATATATATTGGTGCCACCAGGGTTTTCCGGGGACTCTTTCTATTTAATTTTTCAATTTATGGATTGTTCAAAAATTACGTAATGGTCGTATCTAGTATCTTAAACTATGTTTACTATTATTCATTGTTTAATGTGTATAGTAGTGGGAATCGGAGGATGAGAAAGTACGACGTCACGGATTACGTAATTTTAAACGGGAAATGTTATTATGATTTTTAGAATAATATTATGAATGCAAGTATTTTTCAACATAAATTAGACGTCAGTATATTATGTACTTTGTATTTTATTTTATTTCTCTTATATATTCCATCAAGTTCACAGTAATTTTGAGACAATCTAGCAATAATTATCTGTCATTTCAGCTATTAAATAATGGCTTTGATAATATAAACTATAACATAATCATAAATTATGTACGATTTAACATGTTCGTACATTTCTGTTTTTTGGTAATTATTGGTAACGGAGCAACGAAATGATAAATTGTATGCATGTAAAATACCGTTTGTTATCTCCGATATTATATTGTACTTAATTCTATAAACGTTAGTGCTGTCAGGGCAGGGAACGCAAAATAAATATTTTACAATAGATTATACATTTTTACTATGAAGAAAATGATAACAAGTCAAAGCTAGCAATGTTTACATACATCAGAGAGTTGAGTATATGGAGAGATAGACATGTCAAAATTAGTGACAACTTTTGATAGATTCATGTGCATAATTATATTACATTTTTTTGATCCAGTGGATGTCAATAATATATTCATTAGATTTTACATACTTCAAACTTTTTTTAGACATTTGCTTACTTTTGTTTGGATTGCTTTTTATTTGCAAACACAAGTCAACTTTCAATATTACATATACAACTGTATAATATTGTATAATCATACCTAGAACATAATAATATACAAAAAATACTATGGAGTATAATGTAGAAACGTTCATTCATTCATTCCAGCACAAACATACTTTATATTGTATGGACTATGGACGCTCTTATACACACTTAACACTTTGCACTGGTGTAGTACTGGTACCTACATACGTTCATTCATAATGTACAAAAATTTGTCTACTTACTCTACTACAACATTTACAAGCTTCATATACATATATAGCTTCAACGTTTCTATTATGTGGCCCTCCTTTTCTCAACCTTTCACATCTATCACCGAAGAGTGCTTTCAAATTCTAAATTCCCGACCAGTGCGATCTATGTTCATGTGATAAAACTGGAATTGGAGGTTTTCGTTTTGCTACTACACATACAAAAAACAAAGTTGAGGGACTTGTCTAATTCCTAGTTAAGCTATACATTTTTCATTCATTTTCTTCCTTTCCTTCTTTTTTTGTATATTGGCTAAAAAAAATTCAACATTAAATAATAATTTTTTGACATTAATGTTCAAAAAGGGCACATTAAAAAAATGATGATGTAATATGTTTATAAAATTTAATTTTTACTGTTTTTTTTCTCTCTTTTATTATGCATATACTATGCGTTTTATATATAAGACGCATAATATTTTTTGTGCAATATTTGATTAAAAAATGTCCACTTTCTTAATGTGTGTGTTCATGGATATGCTCCTCGACTAGAGGACTCGAAGAAGGGTTGTTTCATAGATACACTTCGAGCGAGAGATGTAGCTGCCGACGAGGATTGGAATATGTTTGTGGTGAGTCGAGGGCTGTAGGTGACTGACTTGGAGGAATTCGAAGGCATTGGGGGAGGTGGGGGAATATAGTGGTTGTGATGGTGACTGTGATTAGAGTGATGGTTGTAGCTGCTGTGGGTTGAACTTCCTCGAAGCTTTTGACTTTGAAGGGTTCCATGTCTGGTTCCTCCTCCGCCCCCGCGGTCACTCAAGGTTGTGAATATGGTGGAAATACTGCCAGTGTACCCCGGGCCGGCATGTTGAAGCATTTCTTTCCTCTTGGACAAACTGGTTTGCTTGCTGATTGTACTGTTTAAGCATACAAAAAATTCATTTTACAAGTGTTACATTTTTAACTGCATAAAAGGAAAATGTTTAGTCATAGCTCACAACGTAATTAGTTAAATCAAACCTGAGTTTGGGGATGAAAATTGTAAAGAGGATGACGGTCGCTGCTGAAATAAAGGCGATGGACGCCGTTGGCTCTTGAAAGTCACTGGGAGCAAACATGACGATGAAAAACCAGGCGAGGACAATGGGCAGCGACAGTACTGCCGAAAGAGTGACCCATCGAGCCTCATTGTAATTCCTCCGAATCTTCAGTACAGAGGTTCCATAAATAAAAACAAAGAGGATGAGGAGTCCGTCGTAGGAATGGAGTAGGAGATACGTGAGGTGAGGATGAGAGCATTCATTAAGCTCATTCGGAGCATGCCTCTCAATATCCTCACTTATGTCTCTGGAGAGGAACCACTGGAGATTAATGGCGAGTTGAACAGCCACGATGAAAAACAAGGTGACAAATTGATTTATAGATGAAATGGAACCTCCCAAGCCGATTTTGACAACTGCTCTCAATTGCATAAGTTTGAGAAGTAGAATACCATAGCACACGCTGACTGAGAGGGAGGGGAGGAAAATTCGGAGATTACACATGAGACTTCCAGTAGGTAGTACAAACAAGACGACGGATGCATACATGGTCATGACGGCGAGTAGTAGGAGGATCCCCAATACTTGATTTCCATGCAAAGTGTGATCACAGATTCGCAAAAGAACGTACACTAGAACGTAGAGGGTGAGAAAAACGCCGGTTATTGAAATGGCCACAACAACTAGGGCCCAGACTCGAGTTATGTAAAACTCTGGAGTCATTCTTCGGATATTGACGTAGTCATCCATCGACTGCTTTAGATAGACTTGTTGACTACTGGGGTTTACTCCACTTTTTCCAAGGCGGGAGTCTCGTCTCCGCATTTTCGACATTTCAGTCAAATCCTGAAGGTTTCCATCGGGATATAGGGCACTTAGTCCAATCATCATGTCTAGCATCAGTCCGGATTCCGATGAATATTGTCCAACCTTTTGAAATTTTAAAAAAGGCAATGAAATAATTACATTTCATTTAAATATGTGTATGTATTACATAGTCAACTATGTATTTATCTGCGTTGTTAGTTAATTCATGATGTGCCTAGTTTTTACTCACTTGTTGAGTTTTTCCGTTCGTTCGACTCAAATACAAATCGTATTTGCGGCTGATCAATTTGCCTTGATGATTTATTCGACCACGAGTTCCTTCAAATAAATAACACAAAATGATTACATTTTAATTGGTTTCCAAAATTTAAATAGAAAATGAATAAAAAAGAAAGTTAAATATGCTACCTTCGAGTTCGTGACCTACAGCAACCGTAGTTTCAGTAGAACCATCATCGTCATTTGTGTTGCCATTATGACCCGCTAAAGTTGCAGTAGACTCAGATGGCTCCGTCATTGAAAATGGGGAAGAGGCTCCAATGGGGAAATTTAATTTCCTCAAAGCATCAATTACTCCGGTCGACAACTCCGAGTTGTCACAAGCCGACTCATTTTTGCAAGATTCTAATTGAGCGAGGCGTAGAGCGGCGGAATAGGCGGAGACTGCACTCACAATAAATCCAATCTATAGTAATGACAGAAAACAATTCTCATTATTGCCTGTGGTTCATTTCTTATATTACTTTTTACAATATTTTTTTGCTTTATAGTTTTCGTAAGGGGTGTATGAAAAATTCCGTGAGTATTTTTGGTATTTGTCTAATAAAGTACAATATAGCGACATATGTTCGTACATCTGCTTCTGGATGAAATTTGCTCGCCAACGTTTGTCGGTCCAGCTGCCCGCAAGGTGAATGAGCCTTGAGCTTTCCCAATGTCTTACTGCTGGCCCAATTGCAGTGGTACATTTTTTGGATGTACTCTCGAGTTTCGTCTCCAACTTGACTGTGACTTAATGCATCCTATTGATTTGAAAAAATGTTTAGTTTTGATTAAAGGAACAGTGTAAAGCAACAACAACATTCATTTTATGTGTGGGCATTGGTGTAGTGTAGTAATGACTAATTGCATCTTGGTGGTCTACCTGAACTTCGTTGAGGAAATAGTCTTTGAAATCAGGGATGGAGTTGACATGTGGTTGCACAACAAGGAGATTCGTCTGATATTGTGAGCTGAATTGTGTCGTCAAATCCTGATCAACGCCGACGGTTCCAAGAATCCAGATTTTACCTCTAGAGAGTCGTTGGAATTTCATAATGTTTTCTCTGGTAGCTTGACTCACCAGCCGCTCTAGTTCCGCCGATTCGAAGAACAACACAACACTTTGTACTCCGCCCTGTGTAATATAGAAAATTATAGAATGTTTTTGATTCATACATTAAAATGGAAATCAATTTACATAATTAAATACTGGGTTTCGTTTTATATTTTATGCATGTAAGGAATAAAGTCATTACAGCTTCCCCCTCCAAAAATTTGATAATAGCATCGAAAATCATTGGATTGTCTTTCTGCAGCACCAAATAATGTTTTGCTCCAATCAACTCCGCCCCGGCATAGCTTTCGAAACGTTTTATGGCGTGAGAGCAGCTCGAAATGACGGCCACGGACGAACTTCCCAGCTGATGGAGTAGAGCTAAAATTGCCTGGTTTGTTGTGGAAAAGAGAAAAATGAAAAATATAGGTTTAGATCAATCATTATTTTCCTAATACTGTATGTTGTATTGCAAAAACGTAATCTTGAGTTCTTGTGTATAGTCTATAACAATCCTGTGTCCTAAACCCAAAACATAGTGATACGGTACAAAATGCAAAATACTTGAAGAAATGGCTTTTTGATAAAGTCGGCAAAATAATAGGGGTTGGAAGAGTTATAAATAAAAATGAATGAAACATGTTTGTACAATTATTTCACTTTCGTTCAAAACCCTTTAATTATGCGCCACTGCTCTTTTCTGACACTGACGTAAGCTGTGAATTTACTTAATAGCTTTATTATGAAACTTTTCTACCTTTTTAGAACATTGATTTATAAGATCAAAGTAGAGCCGTGGCTGTACTTTGTGTATTATGTAAAAGGTAAGAAAGGCAAAGTCTGTAAAAATTCTCTTTGTTGCACCGTGCCAGACAACTTTCCCATGAAAGCCATTTACACATGGGCGTCCAAACTCAAACTGAAAAAAGGCTAAACTAAAACTAATTATGAGACAATAGTATAATCTTAAGCTGTTTACAAATTCCTCTGGAATTACAATGTATTTAGGTTTAGGTTATACGAGTAATCAATCTAATGGTAGAAATTTCGAATTTTGAGCGTGGGTGGACTTGACTTAATAGAATGTTGGCTATTGTACTAAATAATATTGTTTGCTTTTTTCATTTCTTTTGACTCGCGGACGTTCTTCCGACGCATACAAGTACTTTGTAAAATTTACATATAGTTTGTATTAGTCATAATATTATTTCTAAAGCTGAGAATTCTACGTGTGAGACTTGTTATTGGTTCAGTTGAGACGTTTAGACATTTTAATAATTCGTGGGAAGGCGCGTATAAGGAGAAAAAACAAAATAATAATACATCCTAATATTCGAAACACTCCTGTCGCGTTCCTGCCAAAGTTGAAGGAAAGAAGGCCCAAAATGAATGAATATAAACTAGTTAAACAGTTCTCAATGTGTTGTGTATACAATATTGTTGAGAATGGAATGCCTGCGTGCGAATGAAAGTGTTTCCCCCTTCCTTCCCTTTCCTATGTACGACTATCCTACGACTATATAGATCATAATACGCATTAAAGTGAATGAGATTCGGGGTAGCCTGGTCGGCTTACTCTGAATATATCTAGAGTGACTTGTTTGTGACTTATGACTTATTGTTATTTGGATTTGGATTTGGAATTACTTCAGAAACAGACGAAATATCTGGGCTGGTGGTAAAAACGTTTGGGTGCTTTGACAAAAGTAATTCGGCCGCTCGAGCCGAGGTGACAATAGCAGAAATATTTTCCCTGTTCAAAATTTCTAAGGGTCGGTCGATTATTCTCTCGTTGTTTTTGCTCCCTATCACGATCACACCTGGAATTTAAAAGGCAAACGGAATTCAATTGAGTGGCCTCAAAATATAATAAAATGTGGTATATAAAACGTTTAACACAATGTTTCAATGTGTATACTAGATTTGCACTCTAGTAAACGTTTGACTCTGATTTTTTCATAAGAATACGATTTGATTATGTTACGTCATATAAATTACCGACAAGTGGCTCGTCCATATTTTGCTTAGCCCATTTGACAATTTGACTCGTCTCCATCATGGCAATGCCCTATCAGAAGAAGAAAAAGGTATTTTTTTAGTTTATGCACCATTAAAAAAGTAGGTACTTTTACTCATGAAAGATTAAAGCTAAAATATATTTCAATTACCATCTCTCCACATGTGTCATGTACGATGACGTCTGAAAAAAAGGGAAAAGTTAGTTATTTATTGAAAGTTGTTGAAATTTTTTCAATATATTTGTCAGAACAAGCAAATCTATGTTTTCACCTATGGCAAATTCTCCTGGCCATGACTTGTTGTTTATGAGCTCCGCTGCCCATCTCACCTGTGAATTTAAAGAGAAAAAAATTAAAACTAGTTCACAATTTTGTCAAATAGTTAACGCACTTTTTATGTGTAATTTTAATTACCGCTGCAAGCTCTTGGAACGCGTGGACGTTCAAAGATCCACATAGTACTCGGGGTACGCTTTTAGTTTTGTTGGTTTGCCCCACCGCTTGATGCAAGTCCACCAGAACTCCTGTAAAACATTGAAATAATAAGGTCAAAATGAGTGCTGGGAACTCTTTTAAGCCGAGACAATGAATGAAACACACATACATCATAAAAACAAGGGGAAATGGGAGGAAGAAAGGTCGTTTTTGTTTGTATTAAAACGGATTTTAAGCCTTAAGGAAATTCTTTGAATGAAGGGTGAATAAACAACATTAGTCTACAAGTTTTTTCCACCTACTAGAAACAAAACATACCAGCACTAATTTTATGTGGTGTTTGATGTATGTATATAATGAATATGTTTGAAATGGATGAAAGGGAAAGTTATCTTCCAAACAAGAAAATAATAACAAATAAACAAACAAGATGATTTTTAGTCTGATAAACGTGGAACAAAAGGTGCAAGACAATGTTATCAAAACTGACGAGACTTGAGTTTCTTATGGCTGTCGTAAACACTGTTAGACAAAAATGATTTAATTCTGCGTGCATTATAATAGAATTGCGTTCTGAATAAAGTGTATTCACGTGTGCAGTGTGTAGTACACTGTATAACACATACTTGAATATGGATGTATAAAATTGCGAGTGCAGTTTTCGTTTTCATTTTGTATGTATGACACTGGAGGAGAGTTCACAATGCCAAACCGCAATTAGAACGAGCAAGCTCATCGCTCAATTTTCACCACCATTTTAAAGATATTTACAGTAGAACTTCCCACCGAGTCTCTTATTGTGGAAAACACTAGGCCTTTGCCCTCGAAAATTCTTTTTGTTTCTAACATTCTCTTGAGAATTTCATTCAAATTGGTTAGCATTTAGTGCTGCTTCTACGAGGCAATGTCCTAAAAGGTGAATTACGTTGACCTTTTCTATCTGGGTTTGAGTTTGGTTAATTTCAAGCAGGAATAATTACCGAAAATTGAGTATTGTGGTTTAAAGGTACTTTGGGGGTTTAAATGTTTAAAAAGTCCGAAAGTGATTCGCCAGTCCGATTTTAATCTCTCTAAAACACCAGGATGTGGTGGGTGCAAGAATTGGCACCTCGCTGGGAATCGCTATAGACTTCAAAAAACATTTTGCTTGCAAATCTTGCGTTTTCTAAAATTTTGCTATTCTCGTAGAGACGTATGGTACACAGACATGTACAAAATTAAGGTATGTACATTATAAAAGGGAAAATTCTTCATCTTCATCCTTTTTTCGCACAAGTGCGTGGTTTTTACAGCAAAATCTGCGGGGAGCAATATGGCACTTGACAACGCAGATCTAATCGTACACGACTTTAATCAAATATGTATGTTTGTAAGGCATTAAAAGCTGAGGAAAGAAAGGGTATGAACTAGAGTAATTCTAAACTGTAAACATTATTTTCACCTATAGTATGTGCGTAAAATTAGTTAACATCAAAGGTGAGCGCAACGCCGCTTGAATAGTTTCGTGTATGTACCTATACGAGCAAGCATTTATCAAATCCTTCAGAAAAACCTACAATGTTATTAAACTGTTGATTTTATTAAATTAATAGTAATATTGTGGTGAGGTAATCCCTGCTGGGCTGTCAAGATGTCGAGATTGCAATTTTACGTTTTACCTTTCCAACTTTTCCTTAAAAAATCCTTTCCCCTTCAACTTCAACTCAAGTCTCAAATCTCTTTTTTTATTTAATATTTGACATTTTACTTACATCTAGCGAGAACGTAAAAAAGGCTACCAGTGACCAAAATGTAAAGGAAGTGAGATGAGGTGTAGGTAGAAGAAGTGAAGGAAGAAAGTTTCCAATTGTTTTGTTCATTATAAAAGTGAAATTACTAAAAAGAAACAAATGGTGATGGTTACGTTAGTAAAGGATTTATGTATGTTGTATTCTATTTTTATTACCTATCGTCGCACGCTGTTGATGTTGTTGTAGCTCATCAGTCTCAGGAGCCGCTAGACAAATGACGAGGAGACCGATGAGCACGACGACAAGGAAAGAAGAGGAAGAAGATGACAGCAGCATCCTGATGATAGCTACTACTGCAACTACTGATTCGTCTTATTTCTCTCGACCCGTATCAGTCACATCTGCAAAAAGAGAGAGAAAAAACGTAAATATTACAAGTCTATTACACATTATTATGTACGCATACAAATGATAAATATATTTTATATATTATGCGATTCAACGAAATCAAGCTGCATGTATTAGTATTTAGTATACATATATTATGTATTATGTCTTTCCCTTTCATTCTATGCAATGTTAATGTACCTATCGCATTTGCATGATTATATTCATTCATTCACGCACAGTGCATCGTCATGTTGGCCATGTACTTAAGTATACATACTAACGATAAGTATTAATATGTCAAATAGAATAGTCAAATTATACTGTATATATATTGTGTTAAAACTGTTTGACTGACTGAGAGGAAATCATCGCTTCTCATTTCAACTCACACTTGTCACCAACATCCATGCCTCTGTTGTTCTTACATATATGTAGTTGGCACTGGTACATAATACTAAACAGTATTATAGGAGTCAAGTGTAATTACTATTGGAATATGAAACTCTGAACGCTCAACTCGACAAATATATTCTCAGAACTTGAAACAATCCTTTCCTTCTCGCAAATAGATGGATTTTGATTATCTTCTTCGTTTACAATGCAATTAATTGAAAATCTCTGACATTTATGCAGAACTGGATTCAAACTGTGTGTGGAGTGTGGAATTATATGCAATGAATGTAAGTCTCCATGATTTTTCAAGTTTCTTGTCCCTTGTTTTATGCACTGTATAATCTAGAATATAGTTTAGCGGAAATATTCAATAAAAAATAAAACTACATTATATCATTATACAGAGTGTACATCATGTATTTGCAGTTTGCACAATATGTTACTGTGTAAAGAAGAGTTACACTTTTTTATTCGTTTCACTGCGAAGAACAAGTGTATACATTATACATGTAGATTGAAGGTAGCAAAAATGCATCGCAATGCAATGCACCGTCGTCTTTGCGCCGTCACCTCAAAGCAAAGACATACAACAACAATACAGAACGGAGTTCCACGAATATCTATAGGAAATATCTACCATCTCCTCCGTCTATTGAGTCCACATGTGTGTACTTACGGTGCGTTGATCATTCACCGAAAAAACACATGTTTCATCACAGACAGACACAAACATGTGTGTATGTATCCATACATATACATGCGTCGTCAATTAAATAATCGGCAGTGCATTGCATATGTACATACATTGCACTGTTATTTTCCACATGGAGAGCATGATGAAGCGTGGATGAGTGTGAAGAGTGACTTTTACATATTATTATTTTATTTGTTGGCTCTTCCTAGAATTTATACGTCTCCGGCAATAAAACTTGTAATGTGATGTCGCCCGTTTATGAATGGTAAATGATCAATGCCCAGCCGTGTTATTTGCAAATTTTCTCGCCTTGTCGCTGTCAATACAAAACGGTATAATATGTGTTTTTGTATGCGTGTAGAGTGTAGTCTACACTCATAACAATAAATGTATACAATATCAGTTGTATAGAGATTTGAGACTCCATCATTTTTAAGTGTGCGTTTAAAATGAAAAGGTCGATATATGTACCACGTCGTTTTTCCATACTGTAGAAGAGAGATAGACAAGAGGTTATTGGTAGCATTATTATTGCCAGTGCCATCATATTACCGTCAGTTTCAATTCATTCTCCAATTCACTAGTCATCCATTTAAGAGAGATAGAGACTACATAATAAACCAACTGAAGCAGTTACTATATACTAGTGAACATGATACAATGACTAATGGCAGAACTATATTGTTATTAGTAGCAAATCGAATACGCAATGTCTCGTCTCGTATATCAAATATATACATAATATATGTTTTTATTCTTGAGTCGTTTACATAATTCATTTTTTTTTGTACTTTTTACGCACCATTGTGTAATCTTTATTTAAGGATGAAACTACTCCGTTTTTTCTTTGTCTGCCTACAATTGTTATCTTGGATTTTTTTCAACCCGAACACACATCTGCTCATCTGGTCGTTCTAAATTCTCAATTTGCTCCTCAGCCTTTATAGTCCGTGTCGGAGAGTAGATGTTAAATGTTAAACAATTGACAATTGACGTGATGCATACACTCACAACATATGCCCAGAAAAAAAACTTTCATATATAAGCCATTGTTCGGTTTCTCAGAGAAGGGAGAAGAAAAAACAAAACCTATAATAAGTAGAAAAGTGTACATATGTATACATAGATCTAATAAACGTGTATCATACACCTGAGGCTGTGGAGCAGTATACATAAACATTATATAATATTTTGAAAAAAAAACTAACCGCAAGCTAACAATAAATAGTAGAAATTTGACTCCAGCTCGAGCTCGAGCTCCCTTCAATTGATATAATTTCGGTGGCGGTGGGGAGTTTAACAAGAAAAAGGGGATTGAGAAGCCTCTTTTACATGGACACTTTTCCTAATAAAGCAACAACTTCACGGTTTATTTGTTTTCTCCTTTTCTGAACTTCTTTTGTTTGACTCTTTTGACATCAAGCTGCTGCTCTCCCTGACAATACATACATATATGTACGGTGTATACAAAGGATATATTGGTAAAATGAAACAGCTCGATCGTAATATAGTAGCTAATGCCAGGATGAAGGAAAGAGTTTGTGGCTTTATAACCAGCTACGCACCTCCGATAGAATGGATTAGGAGAGAATCAGGATCTTCAGTAAATTAACTATGTAGAGATGACATGATGTTGGCTTCCAGTGAGTGTTCGTTCGCGGATGAATTATATTTACGAATACATAAGTGAGTTTACGTACTTTATTCATAGCCGTACGTGGTTTGAAAGTTGGAAGCATGACTGAATCCTGTGATTCCGGTTCCAAGCATAATATACTATCCTACTGTTTTTCTATCCTATATATGGTAAAAAAATAGTACAAGTACATAATAAATTATGTATGTACTTTTTCTGTTCTCTGCTTAAACGCAGCTGTTGTATGTAGCTTTGGAAGCAGTGGAAAGGAACCGCTCCATAGGATTTTCATCCATGTGGCAGAAGGCAGAAATGAGAGGCATTGCATAATATTACGCTGTCTTTAAAGTTTTCCGTAGATAAACCAAAATCCACGTTTTACATGACGATAACGTTTCTGATATCATGATACTCATCGCTCGTGTACAATATGAAAATAGATACAAAAAATGAAAGATGAATGTAGCATCATGCTCGCATTTATCCGCCCGAGTTTACCTCTAATTCATATCTATATAAGTTCTCCCTATACATATCTTTGGGGTTTCAGGTAGAACTTCTTTCTAAATTATTATAACACGGTATTGGTCAATTTTTACATGTAAGTAATATGATACTCGTACTTAACAATTTGTAATAAACGTTTTTCTCAAAAAGTGTTTCAACTTCTGATGTAAAGGCAAAGGTTTGTGTGTACTGTACGTTGTACGTTATATATACAGCTTATCTAATTCTGGTTTGTATCATGTAACTACGCACAAAAATAAAAAAATCCATAGAAATAACATTGTTTTCCGCTGGTAATCACACCTGTAAACTACCTGTTACAGTTTGTACTCTTCACATTAAAGTTGATCTTTTATCTTTTGTGTTGAGAATGTATAAATGGGGAATAAAAGTTATTGCACTGAGGTGTAACTGAAACTCAAGTGTAATAGCAAATAACTACATAAATCGACATGAGGATAATGAGGATGAATATGAAGATGAAAGGTGACTGATGTCATCATATCACCAATTCATGCAGAAATATGAAGATTTGACTTTTGGATATTTGCTTTTTAAACTCACTCTAGCATTAACCAAAAACTCAAGTCAAGTCATTGAAATCAATGTGCATATATTTACATCATTTCAAATCGGCAAAGAAGAACATTGTTTTCATACTTTTTTTGCTGAAATGTTTCACCATTGTTAATTACTAAATTTCAGCTTCAGTTTTCTCATCCGGTAAACTCGCCAGTTTTTATGTAAAACTGTATGTAAAAATTAGAAATTATTTTGTTTTTCTCGAAATACACAATACGCACATGCATTATGAGCCATGAGATTGATAACAATCAAAATGTAGCAAGTTCACGAGCAGCTCTAGATTCAATTATTGCTTCGTATACGATGTGAATGAAGAGAAAATCTTGTATAAGAAGGAGGCAAAAATTACCTGTCTATAAATTCATATACATGAGCTAATAATTTTCTGATGAGTATAATGAATGCCTACACTTGTTGATTCTGCTTGATTTATCCTCTGAACATATAGAAAATTATTTTTCTATTGCCTTGCTATACATATTTATATTGAAGGATGTGTAAACTAAATTATCGGCTGTTTTAATGTGCGAATTGCCAAGGGTTGCTCTCTCCTTTAAAATTGAATGTTATAGCATTGAGCATTAAGTCCCAGATTGCTTGAAATGTTGATGATAAGGTAGAATACTTCACACGAATCACATATTTATGGCTAATATACATACATATACATACAAAATAAATTCATTGTCTTCCTTTGGCGGTATATATAGCACTACATTAATTAAGTATGTAATATTTCATATTACTGGGAGTTTTCAATAGTATACAGCATTAAGAGTTACTTGTGAGTGACTCTGACTCTGAGTTTGACGTCGGTAATTATCCGTCTATGTATACATCATATCTAATACATAAGGATATGATTACTGCCCATTGTTTTAATGTAACTTTTTCTGCAGTTTCCATTTTGCTCAATCATACATGAGAAATGAGAAGAAAGAAAAAGGGGCATATTACTTTAAATGAGGACAAAGGTGAACTTGTACTGATTGCTTCTTCTTCTTCTTCTTTACTTCTTTTGTTGAAGAATTGCCACGAATATAATGCATATTCATGTTCATTTCATGTAGATTCGTATTAATGTAAGTACATAGGTTTTTCACCCGTGCGAATGATAAGAAATGAGAAACTACACATGTTTACATACATATACATTACTACAGTATATCATAAAAGTTGTGGAAAACTTAAGTGAGTGGAGAGTATTGCACTATATTTTTTCTACATGAAGCTACTCATCAGAATACAATGTGTACAATGTTGGGTTAGAAAATAGAAAATGGTCCTTAATAAAGTAATGCATGTATAATGTATATGGCTACTTGGCTTAGGCCAACAATGACTGTTTCAAGTATACATATAATACATGCATAGTATTTGTATCAGGGTCATTCTCATAGCCAACTTCCTCTCCTTATTCCATGCTCCTTGCTTTTCTATCCCACCATTTGGCAGTTGCCGTCAAAATAAGAAAAAGAGCGAGAACTTCAGCCTTCATTCAGCATCAGTTTTTTTTGCATATACTGGTTTCTTGTGTATTTATGGAATCTGCGTTTTATCTTGGGCATACAATGCAAAAAATTAGCATTATAAAGATAAGACCATCATCTATATAGATATTTGAAGAAGAATACTCTCGGACATATCTAGAAGAGGTTTGCACTTTTTGCAATCGTGAATTGAATCAAACCAAACCTCAAGTTCACACAGATGCACAAAGCATATTATATAGGTAACATGTGTGTGTAAAGTGTAAAGTTAAACGATAGAGATTCTTTCCCTTTTGTCATCTCAATGTGTACACTGTACACTTTAGAATTCAGAAATAGAATTAGGGAATTCAGGCAAGTGTTGAGTTGGTGTAGTTGGTCGACTACGAATTTCCCTTTTCGTTTTCAATAGTTACATATTTTACCTGCCTGTACATAGATCATAATTCATGCTCGCATGTCCTTGCCAATGAACATTTTATTGAGTTTATCCACATATTGACTTTGTGTGGTTCAAGAGGTTTGAAAACGTTTACTTATATACAATGAATGAAAGAATCTTGTTTTCAGCTGCGTTTTCAACTCTTTGTTCATCTTCCATCGCGTGGAAGTCAAAAGTTCATCAGGTCAGGATTTTTTCGGAACGCGTTTTCAATAACCTGTACCTTTTTCAAAGGTTCGTGGATGAGTCACCATCCTAATGATGTAACTCAGATTCTATTTTATAAAGAGATTCCAGTGGACTTTCCAAACAATTATTTTTGGTACACGCTAAAACGTTACGTGGAATTCCCCCACTTGTATAACATGTTGTCAAATAATGGAGATGATTAGGACAACGCACTTTAGAAACAATTTTAACTTGGTGTTTAACTTTTAATTGTGCTTATGAGGCCCATAGTTACATCATTGTTATAGGCCTGTCTAGACTTCGCTTTTGTGTTATCTGGAACGGATTATAACTTGGACGTCATGTTTTGTTCACGTAATGTAACTACCATAGCTATTCATTCAAAAGAATACACAAAAATGAAGTAAATGGATTGCATTTTTTAATTGCAGTTATGGTGATTTCTTTCAAAAAATTGGCATGACAAGAATCGAAACCATAAGTAGCTTAGCAACCGTTGTTTAGAAATCAAATTTGGAGTTCCCGATTCTTCTGGCATAGGGGATGCTCAGTGCGTCACGTACTTGTATATTTATTAAATGATTTCTGATTTCTGGCCACAAATTCAAGAATGAAACGATTCAAATACAGAAGCTATAAAGTTATACAACAATCTAAAACATAAGTTTTAATAAGCATCATAATCTCAACTCTTAGCTTGGTAAGATTTTAATTGGTCGCGTGAGCTCAAGTAAACAGCCAACTTTTTGTGTCTGGTTTTTAATCATAAAGCTCTTGTTTTTTTTGACGGACGTTGATGAAAGTGAACGTCGACTTCTTTGTAATTTTAAGGACATTTACTTGAGTGATTCTCAAATTCATATGTGAATAAGAGGAACAATATTAGTTTGTTAGAATGAAAAAATAAATATATTATTTTTAATCCGAAGGGTTTGTAAAGTTTCAAGTTGTAGTACGAAAAGATGTATGAGAGTTTACTTTTAATTCACAAAGTTTAGCCAGCCGTACTATTCTCCCACCGCCACTCAAGTTGAGTGGTGGTGGATACATGGATATTATGTATGTGTATAATATATTCTTTGTCCCAGGAATATTTTTGTTGAAATAACCTTCAAAGGGAAAGAATTTTCACATCAATTCACTCTTCTTCACTCTCGGTTCTTGCCCTAGAACGTTTTTTTCTCTTTCAACTTTGGAAACGAAACGAAATAGATGGTGAGATAGCCATCTACGGTTTCTCTCGAATTTTGATTTAAGTAATCTAATTTGATCCTTCGTACTTGCTTCGCCATTAGTGTTATTCAATTTTTCCTAGCAGTTTGTAAAATTATTAAAAACAATAACAATGACTGTGTTCTTGTCCACGGCTAATTATATGATGTAATACATGTAATGATTGGTGTGCGTTCTTCTTTCGTGATTGATGTGAGTGACTGGCCTGTATGCAGATTCAAAAGAGTTAAAAATTCACAATGTTATTAGAATTAGATTAGTGAGCAGTAATTCCAAATGAGAAGGATCAAAATATTGTGGATTACCAAATGTACAGTGTGTAAACAAAAAAGCTGTGAACAAAATAAAACATAGTTAAGCATGTGTCTCATGGAATGTGCATTCACATGTCAATAATAACTGGTATTGTTCTTCTGACATTATTGTTTAATGATACTTTATTTGTATATTATATGTGTGTATATGCACTCTCATTTGGCTCCTGGTGCGGCATTTTAGTTTATACATGCATACACATGTAGGCAACTTGTCAAAAGGCAACCTTCGACAAATCAAATTGTAATGACTTTTGAATAGCAAGTTGAGTGCATGTGCAATAATCGTAATGACACTAATATTGTTATTATTAAATAACTGTACCATCATCATCAAACACGCAAAAATTTAATACATGAACTCGAGTCAACATTTCTCACGTCGTATTGAAATGGCAAGTGTTTTTGAACTAAATTCTATAACGGGGCTTCTTCTCTTGACTTTTTTTGCTTTGAATACATAATGGAATGGATTTGTTGTTGTTGTCTACTGAAAAATTAAAATAGCATGTCAAAGTATGTTGTGTAATATACAATAACATGTAGTCACTAAACAGCACACAAGTTTTATCCTATTCGATAGCCGATTCATCAATTACAAAGAATGCGACTGGGATGACAAGAAACCGCATGTTCAGCAGTTTATGAACGGATTTAAATGCACGTGTATGTAACACTACTGAATTAATTATCAATTTAACCTACATAATAATTATGGAATGGTGACTGCAGAAGTTCATCAATCACAAGTGTGACTATTGTACCATCAAAAGGAACGTTTGACTTTGTCAGAATAAAATACATAATCGCTTCTCCTTAAATTAACTTTCATTTTCAAAAAGAAAGAAAAGAAGACTTTATCCTCCTGATCCTTCACAGATGAGAGCATCTTCTTTGTACATGTATAACTTTTTTATTGAGTCTTGAGTCTTCAGGGTTAAACTAAGTTAATGAATTGATTATTTAGATTGATTTTTTGCCATTACTGATTGATCCAATGTAATTAAATTAGGCTTGTGAAATTCTTGTAATAAGTTATTTAACTGATTACCTTGGGTATTTTGAGGATTACATAAATACATAGTATCAGTCCAACAACCACCTTATTTTAGTACGCATAGAAAAAGTTACCTGCGGTGTTTTTTTTTGAAAGTGATTTTCTTTCCCATACATACATTTTATTTTTTATTATTATGCTTGTATGCTTGTAACATGTTAGGAGCTAAACTATGTTCATGTTTGTTTATTTTTCTCTTTCGTTTTCTGTTTCTTTAAAAAAAGTCGTGAGTTCTCTCCTGGGAACTATTTTTCTCTCTCTCATTTCGATTGTGTAAACGCTGAGTACGTGTATTTTCCACGGTTTCTGGAGCTTCTTTACAAATGTTGAATGGTCATCGGAACAAAAAGCATTACACATGCACGTATACTGCAATGTCGTTAAACCTCACTCGTCCAGTCTAGCGAATTCCAGAAGTGCTGGTTATATATTTTTCTCATGCGGCGTCCAGGACCGGAAAATTTTAACGTCCTACACTGGTCAATGTGAAGAAACGCATGTACACAGTAGTAAACTGGCCATAGTGTAGTAAAAAAAGAATGGAAGCTCTAATGTTCTCGTTTCGAATGATGAATAGTTTATAGGGTTTATTAGGACGTTTTTACGACACCTTTTCATTGCGGGGGACGAGGCTTCAGCATTTCAAAAAGTGACTTGCCTGTACATTTTGTACACGATTTTATATTAGAAGCATGGCACCCACAATATGAAGCTCTGTGTGTACACATAGATGATTTTATGTTCATGTTCAAAGTATTAATGAAATTCTGTACAGGCAATATAATTGTTCCACTTTTCATCATTCTTTTGCAAACAAAGTTTTCTCATACAAAACAACATGTTAGCACTTTTATAAGGCTAAAAACCAAACAGTTTTTACTATTCTCTTTGCGCGTGACATGTTATATAGCATTTCAAAATTTCCATGCTTTAAAAATTCTACCACGTTTTTGGGAGTTTTTAGTAAACTCCGTATCGAACGTTGCTCAGCTGATGAAAACAGCCAGCGTATAAATAATTTCCCATCTTGTCGTCATCATCAGTCTGCATCCACCACACCGAATGAAGGACAAAATGATTTCCTAATCACCGTAATAATGGACCATCAAATTTTCCTAATACCCTCCGACAATTTTTCCCGTTTACGCTCCCTAACTTCTTTTATTGTCGTCTCTCTCTCCCTTCTTTCTCGTATTCTTTATTCTTGCAGTATTCAATCTTCAAACTCTGCATGAAAACTCGCAATGCTACCTGCTCCTTCCAAATTTACGAATGAAGCTGGAGGAAGGTGTGTGCGTAGTGCGTAGAGTATTTACGTTTTGTGTGTAGAATGCTACTCTACCGTAAATTAGTGGATATCGTCCGCTCCTTTGAATTTCACTGTGTGATGGGATTATTTGGGATCTTGTCGAAACTCGTGATTTTTTAAATGCATTTGTGGTATTCAAGTCTGCTTTCTTTGAGGGCGGATGATGATGACAATATAGCTTACACATTTCCATTTCATAAGAATTCAATAGAATGGAATAAAATGGGGAAACGCACCGGAAAAAGGCTTTTCAAAGGCAAGTAGCTGCAGGATCTAAAGCGTTTGAAGTTTCAAAACAGGAGCTGAATGTCAAGTCAAGTTAAAGAATAAGTATACGAATAATAATAATATAAAGTTTTGTGTAGAAAAGTCATTATAAAGGGAAGTAAGCGAGCGAGCAAACTAACACCATCACCAACAACAACGACAACTCATCGTCAAGTTACACAGCATAGATACTATTTAACTGTGTATTATATGAACATGCATAATGCATCTATCTCTCGGCTATTAATACCTTCTACCTGTCTGTGTCTATATACATAACTCACGAGGGAAACCCTTTCAAGCTTAACTTCCTGTCAACAGTGGCAACAACTGCGTGGACTTGAAAGTTTTGAACCAGACTAGAAAATTATCGTCTTATATGTATTATACGTATCCTGTGCGTATACACACGCCATTATGTATAATATATTATTGCTATAGTATATACATATAGTGGCATCTTTTTCGTTTCATTTTCTAGATTACTCCGCACACAAGTCAACTATACGTGTATATATTATATATCCCATTCGCAATCTGATGAATGAATAAAATAAAAATGCCTCCTTGTTTGCCTGATGCATAAGCTGAGTTGAGCTGAACTGAACTGAACGGAACTGAGCATTGAAACGAGCACGTCAGTTTCAATGAATGGCCAGGTGTTTTGGGGAACACAGTACATTTAGTTGGCCTTCCTGTCCATGTCCAAGAAAGCATATGGTGGACCAAGCCAATTCAATGTCATCTCTTATAATATGGTGCAATTTAGTCTTTTCCATCTTCTATCTTCCCCTCTTGTTACCACTTCTTTCTGCAAGAAAAGTAACTGCAAACTGTAAAAAAGAGTACATTGTCACACCAAAAGAACTCAAAACTCAGTTTCCGAGCTTTTAAGCCAAAACTGTACAGCTTTTTTCTTCCCTTTTTTCGATTGCGCTTTGTCTTTTTTATTTGAATATTATTTGTGTTGTGATAGATTGAATCCGCACAATTTTAAGCAAAAATAGTCCACGGGACTATATGAAAAATGTGTTGGAGAACATTCCTTTCACTCTGAAGAATAAAAGATGATACGTTGATGGTTTTTCGCTTGAATAGAGACAAAAATGACATGGAGCTGGATGTCGTTTTCGATTTAACTTGTGCTTGTACATTAAGTCCTCTATTGATAGATAAGCAGATATCCCTTTTATTTTTCTTGTGTGGTCAAGTTCGATTTATTTTGTTTTAAATCATGTTCCTCCTTTAAGCTACACGTGTTAAATCGTAGAGACACGACTCATTTTACTTGAATTACAGTAGCATATGCATATTATATGTATAAAGTAAGTGATCCCTATCATTGGAAATTTCAACGTGCGGTTGGATCGTCAATGTATGATATTATTTGTTATTGTACTACGTAAACATGGATTTAAGGCGTATGTTTGTCGTTAAACAGGGGGAAAGAGGAGGCTGGAACGGTAAAGCACATAAAGACAGCGAAACAAGGTTCAAGTGTTCCTTCTTTTCCTCCTATCGAGATGTGTTGTCGATACATATCTGTATTTATATAGTGACGCATAGGTACACAAATCCTTATAGTTATGAAAACGTATGTACGAGACCTTCGACACTCAAATAGGTATACCATGCACAACGTCTTATAATAGTGAAATGCACGTAGAAAATATAGAGGTGGATGTGTATACATGACAATGTGACAAATATTAAAGCCAATAAATGCACACATATGCGGGAGGAAAGCAAGGATTACGAACTAGGCAAACAGGCACAGGCTCTCAATCATCCGCCGACTTCCAAACATTGGAAAAGATAGACCGGAAGTATGTTGAAAATGAGAGGAGGGAGAACCAACGGATTCTCTGTCTCTTACTTCTTTTCCTTTCGTTCCTTCTTGCTTTTGTGCATCTGTATTTCTAATAAAACTCTCTTGCTATGTATTTCCCTCTCTTTTTCTAGTAACTGCCAAACTTGTCTGTTTATCAGTTGACTAAATTAACTCCAAGATGTTCGTCAAATTTCATCTTCATTCTCACAGAACTTGAAATTATAACTGGATTAATTTTTGAAGCCAGAGCGAGAAAAGACGCTTCAAGTTCTCATGCTCAACTTGACTAATAACTAGGTTGAGATCTTCTCCCGTTTTAATGTTGTATGACATAGCTGGTGTTTGGCTACAGCTCGTATATATAATAATTGTGCATTGTGTGAAGATAAACATCTCAAACACAAAACGAAGATGATAGAGAAAGGTGTTACATGTTATATAATTAAGCTGAAATTCAGTAGACCAAAAAGTGATGGAGCTTTCAAAGCCAAAAAGTACGGCAAATAATAGTATTATATGCTAATGTATAGTATTCCTTACTTTGGGTGTATTAAATGACAAATCGTATCATCATCATACACTCGCAAGGGAAAAAATCAGTAGATTTGAATTTCCATTTACAACATTGCCAGGGGCAATATTTTTAGATGTTGTAGTATACAAAGGATTTACATAAAATTGCACTATACTCTTCTTTTTCCCTATCGAATAATATTTTGGAGAAGAAAAGCTGTACAGAGGACACTTTGTTCATATGTGTGGTGATGGAAGCATGACAATGTGCGCCCAAGATTTAATTTATTCATAATATTAAAATGCATAGAATCATTGTATCATACACATATTGTAGAAACCATATTGCAGATGGACGATGCGACGAGGAAGCAAAACTATGGAGACATAAAATTTTCTAGTAGTTCCATACTCTGCAATTCAAGTATCTCTTGTGTTCTCATAATTTTATTTTGAAGTTCGATTTCTTTGTTTATATGTTCCACTGCTTAAAGCTCCTCCGCTCCATCATGTCATACATCATTGAGTTTTTCCTCTTCTCTTGACACTTAACTTGACGGAGAGCATCTCGTCTTTACTTTCGGGTTTCAAGTCCAGCTTCATACCGAAGGGAAAAAGAAGAAGGCACACAAAATGCATATTATATTATGTATGATACGCAGTCGACAATGGTAACGATGATGCCGACGTGTGTGGACGCTTCACAAGAATTTCACGCCATGTTGTCGTCGTGTAGTTGTCGTTTGTCGTCAGTCAGAGCAAAAGATGAGTGACTTCATCATTATATTTTTATTATCATATTTTTCTGATGCCTTCATATTTACATGTGTATACTTGTTGTTGTGTAACATGTTTTTTGTCATGCTATTCTCCTGTTCTTCTCCCATCTTCCACTTTAAAAGGGACAAGAGGAAACCCTCCACTAAAATTGTCTTGCATTAAATGTTTCCCTTTTCTATGGCTAGCTAAGACATGCACATCATGATCCATCATTATATCTGAATTTTTGTTCGTACTGGAGATGAGAAGGAAAAGTCCTTGAATGACCACAATTTTACATTGTCACGAAATGGACAAGACGATTTTTACCTCCAGAAACTTAAAACCGTGTTCTGCTTCTTGCGTAATGCATATGTATGTATGTATAACCCATTGATACTTGTGTGCTCATTCCGTTTAATGATTTGACGATTTAATTTACTTTAACATTCAAATGACTTTGGGCTTTTCCACAACTGCAACTGCATGCAGTTGGTAGACACTAGTCTCAAGCTTTAGACCTTCGATTTTGATTGTTTCTTGATTGGTTTGTAGTAATTAATTACTTGAAATGCCGTATGGTAAAAAAGGGTTCTTGAGATTTACAACTTCAAAAATATCATAAATCTCAAGATGCGCTTCGAACTCTAATCTCTCTTTCTGATGCACAATTTTAGATCAGATGGGAATTGAATAAGGAATAAGGTTGTTAAGAAACGCGGAGATTTTTCAAACAGCATTGTTATTATTGTTATTAGCTATTTAGTGCAAATTTTATGCGCATAAATGTGCAGGAAAACGGCCATTGTTTAACATCTCAATTTGACGTTTTTCCTTTCATGTTCTGTAAAATTCTAATCGTGGCATTAAAATAGATGGTAATTTTCATGGTCATTGCTATTGCTTACAAGTAAAAGCTATGTCGGTGCCCATTTCACATGACATTACCCATTCAAAATAATGTCGGAATTTTATTTTATACATACTATGCTTGACTGAAAAATCTCATGTTTCTAAACGTTAATCCCAGGAATTTCGGGTCTGTTTCTGTCACTCATTTTAAGTCACATAAAGTTCAACAGACAAAAAGCAGAGATGGCTGAACGACCAAAACCTTTCTGCGATAGTTAGATTGAATTTTGAATTATCCCGTATGCGTAAGCATGTAGCAAAAAATTATTCTGTTCAAAGACTATGTATGTGTTGGATGTTGGTATCGTGTTTTTTTAAATGCGAATATAAAACTCAAACCTTTCACTTAAAGGGTTTCAGAAATCTACACACATGAAAGACAAACAAAATGGAAATACTCATTCTACACACAGCCATTAAAAAATATGAAGTCAATATGCGTACAGATCCATGCGTAGGCATATGCTATATATGTTTGGAAATTCTCTACGTGCATATTATGTAAATGCGTAGGAAATGAACGAGAAAATTAACATTATTTTGTGTGTATGTATATATGTACAGTGCATTAGTGACCATTGCTTTGGTTTTTTGATGATGGGCGTTTGTCGTTGCTCCAAATTTAGAGCACTCTCATCTCACTTTATGTATGTATGAAAGTGGACTAGTGAAAATAAAATGCCCGTTGCTGGGAGGAAAGCTTCAAGCATGGAGAGAGAGATTGCTTGGTGCATAATGGAATTATCCACATTTGGTGTCACTATGGATATTCATTCTTGAAGGCTGAACTGAACTCTACACATGGTAAATGGCATAATGCACATGCTGTGTGTAGTGTATGCTTTTCCATGTAGAATTTTCCCCACAAACAAAGAGTTTAGCTCGAAGAAAACGAGCAAGAGTTGGGACACTCTGGATATTTTGGATGTAGATGTTAAATAACATAACATAATATGACATACCATAACATTCTGTGTGTTTGTGAAGGCTCTTAACCAATTCATTTAAAAGTTCCCCTCAGCCTCAAACAACAACAAGCCTGAGGACAGATACATTTAACATGTGAGATTCAGCAGTTTCCAAAGGAGATGCAAAGAAGCTTAAGCTTCATGTACACGTAGATATAGCTGCATGTAGATATATTGTACATTATATTCGTTTTACATTTTCAATTACACGCTAATTGTCTGAACATGTGCTGCTCCTCCAACGCGGACTCTGAAGGGTGTAAAATGTCCATCTCCAACGACCGTTTACGAATATTCGGGTACAGAACAGACATACAGTCAACGTTTATGTATACATGTGTATCGCAGGTTTATACGTATTATCATCTACGTACTTGTGTATATCCAAATATAATAAGCATGCAGAACCAGTACAGCTTATTTTATGGACGAAAGGCAGTGGCAGTAGAGCAACTGAGATTCTAATTAAAACAACAACAATTATTATGGTGTCGAGTCAAACAATTTGTTATGATTTTGCTGCTGGCTTTATTTTCAATATTGTCGTCTAGCACTTTGTGGACATTAATCTTCAACATATGCAAACTGCATGATTATGAGTCCATTGGAAATTTTGTTTTGTTGGGCTGAATTATAAATATGATTATTATGAAGCAAGTTGAGACAAAATGTGAAGTGTTTGAATACCACATAATTTGAGTGTCGGGTTTCATTTTTACTTGTAGAACTGGTTTATGACCTGACTGTGTATTATAAACAATGTTCATTTTTGTGTATTCGTACAATGCATATTTTTTTCTGGAATGCGAGACAGTCAACTTTTGTCACAAGTGCAGTTGCACCGAAACCAAATGTTGATTGTTATTTTTACACGCAGACAACAAACCACCATTTATTGTACACACTTGGGCATGGAATTTAACAACTATGACATTTTTGATAATGTAGTATAGAGCATAGGCCAAATGACATATAAATTAAGTCAAAAATGCACAGATAAGGAGAGTATCGCAAATACTCGGTGATCATCAATGTACAAACTATAAACGTCGAGAAACACAATAAGGGAGACAATGCAACTATAGCTTTGTATTGTAAACTCCTGGTTGACACGTTTGTTTCTACCGTTGCCGAGTAACTTTGGACTTTTGATCGGCGGAATTTTTTTTAGCAATTGGTTCAGTTAGACCATTAAGGTTTGGTTAGAGTTTTTATTCCGCGGTCATCGGTTTGACAAACAAGATATGTGTGTACCTTTTTTGTACGAATAGTCTCAAGTCTGTAAATATACAATTGGCGTAAATTCCAAATCCAAATACAAAAATGGCTCTGTAATGTCTTCATTGTCCGTTCATTTATGTACAGAAATATAGAAAAGTTACAGGTGTGGAAATTTGATGAATAATACATAATGGAATATACTAAAAGAAAATCTGTCAGTGAGTCTGCAACCATATTAAGTTTCATATGGTTGTGGTTTTACGTTAACCGAACATTCCATCCCAAGCAGTATTTTTAACTTTTTGGTTTATTTATGTGTACAGTGTACAGGATCGGAATAATTTCATTCGATTCTCTAAAACCAACGACTTGTTGAACATTTGTACATCGTTATGTGCACTACATAAGTCGATTATTTATGTCGGTACAATTTTCTATACATAATATATTTTGCATAAAAAGGTTATCCTTTAAAGATCTTCAACGCCTTGTATAAGATTTGGAAGAAACAGATTTGCTCAAGACAAGATAATGACGACGATGGAAAATGGAAACAGTAACAAATAGATAACTACAGACAGGGAAATGCCGCCAAATTTCTTGAGGCAGTAGCACACAAGACAAGATAGATAAAAAAAGAGTAGAGCACACGGTACTGCACAGACAGAAATCTGTAATATTATAACAGGATATTTATGTTGTGTTATTTGTGTTCAGCTTTGAGTGGCTACACACTGCACAGTACAAGTATGTACAAGACGATGCACAATTTCACTCCTTAAGTGTAAACATGAAAATAAATAAATAAGAACCAAATTCGTGCTGATATTGTACAATAAAAAATCACAGTGGGTATAATATACCGTGATTTGTGAATGTGTATGTGTGTGCGTACAAATGCGGAATAAAATCCACCTTCATTGAATAAACCTAGTTATACATATGTGTGTATTACCTGTGCCTATCCTATACTGTATTATTGTATGAATTAGGATTGCGGTGCAATCAAATCAATTCAAGAAGCACTCCAATGGATTTCCTTCTCGCCATTATATTATTAGGACTTTCGTGAGAGTTTTTTACTCCCTTGCTTTTGAGTCTAAGCTCTCTGACTGCATTGTTCAAATTCCCTTCAATTTATGCACCTAAACTTTGTGTTCATTTACTCTTTGTACCATGTGGACAACGCAAAGATTTATTTGAATTTGATTTGAATTTTGAAACAATGTAAAGAAAATATAAAGTGCCAATGTAGAAAATGTATGCATACACATACATTAAACATTAAAGCTGTTCTTAGTTATTGGATCGAAAGGTACTTGAGGAAGGAAATGTAAAAGTAAAGCGTACTAAAAGTACATACTTAATTTCCTTGGGCTCCACTTGCAACTTTTATAAAAGATAAAAATTAGAAAGAGTTGCGGAGAGTGGGCAACAAAAAGGCATAATGTATGGAATGTAATGCTCAAGGAGGATAGAGACTAAATAAATCTTACAATATAATTTAAGAATAAAAATGAAAAGGACTTTGTGGAAATCTACATAATATGCAATACTCATACGATAGAAACAGAAAATATACATAGATTTACATTGTGACAGAGTCCGTATAGATAAATAGTCTTAATTCAGTAAAAGGCAATGAAAGTTGATCATAAATTAAAAGGGAGTTGCATGGCTAATTACTTTTTCTAAGCTTTGAGTGAGCATGAAGCTTTTGTTTTTACCTCATACAAATTATTGTACAAAACATACACAAACAAACTATGTGTATTTTCTCTGCCGAATCTCTGTTTGCTTACAGGAAATCCGTCGTCAGTCGTCATAAATACGTGAGCAGG